>VZTO01006661.1:30205-44433 GCA_013400615.1 Syrrhaptes paradoxus
TTTTTTTTTTTTTTTTTATAATTCTGTTCCATTTTACAGCCTGCGCTTCTCTTTTTCCCCTAAAAAATTATCCACATAAGAGTTATAAGCCAGCATTTAATTGTTTGGTGTCATCACACCTTCATTTGCCCCAGGGGGGTCCACAGAGGCAGGAGGAGGCACCGAGCATCTGTGGTGGGTTCTTGGTGCGATTCTTCCCCTCCTGGGCCATACACCAGCTTTGGGTGAGGCAGGAAAGGACATGGAGCGGTGAACCTGAGCATCGCGGTGCCTCCTCAGCATCCCTGGCTCCTGCTCCCCGTTACGGCGGCGAACCCCAGCCTTGAGGCACCCCCTCACCGCACCCAGCTTTGAACAATAGCAACTGTCCATCACCTCCCGACAACCTGGGGCAGAGCCCCAAGGGGGGTGACGACACACTTTGGTGGGATGCACCAGAATGTCACATCGTCTCAGACCCTACCCATAGTGACCCCAAGGGACACCCCCGGAGCTCGCCTGGGTCATGGTGGGCTGTGGCCAGCATCTCCCACCTCTCAGGACCAAAGAGGTCTCAGTTTGGCTTCTCGAGGCTCAATTATCAATTGAATTAATTGGAATTAAATGGAATTAAACCCGTTGAGAAATGCTGATGGATTGTGAGTATTTGTTCTGAACTCGAGGAGGAAGAGGGAACTCTGAACTCAAGGCTGGTCCCCTCTCTGCACCTCTCTCTAGAGGAAGAAGAGAAAACATGGGAATTACACCCTGGCTTCCTGCTTACATACTGCACTGGAGCCGGGTATTTCCGCGGTGTTTGTCTGTCTTTTTCTGTGCTTCGTGTTTATATATCTGTATTTAGGGTACCTTGTAGTGAGTTAGTGTGAATCTTGCCATTCTCGAGCCTGTAATGAAGCTGCTATTTTAATGATAATGTATTTTTACTGAATCACCTTGTTAATCTTTAAATTCGTTAATGATTGACTCTAAAATGTAACCTTCGATCTACCTCGCACCACTAATAAATCTGAAATTGTTGCTGAATGATAACCATGGGGTGTATTTGGTCCTTGACAGCATCTCTGCCCCTCTGCAGGACCTGCTGTCTGCTCCCCTCCCTCCTGCGGGGCTGGAGCATCTCCCGGGGGCAGCCGGAGGGATGCAGCCCCTGGGACCAGCCCCTGCTCCAGAGGAGCCCCGGAGATGGTCCGAGGCTGGAGCAGCTCCCGTGCGAGGACAGGCTGAGAGAGTTGGGGGTGTGCAGCCTGGAGAAGAGAAGGCTCTGGGGAGACCTTATGGTAGAACTTGTAGGGGGTCTCCAGGAAAGATGGGGAGACCCTGGGTGTGGCGGGTTGGCCCTTGGCTGGGGGCCAAACCACACACACCCGCTCACACAGTTCCCGCCCCCACCCAATGGTAGGGGAGAGAATTAAAGAGGTAAATGGCAAGGGTGCCCAGAGAAGCTGTGGATGCCCCATCCCTGGACGGGTTCAAGGCCAGGCTGGATGAGGCTTTGGGCAACCTGGGCTGGTGGGAGGTGTCCCTGCCCATGGCAGGGGGTGGCACTGGGTGGGCTTTAAGGTCCCTTCCCACCCAAACCATCCCAGCCTGTCACCTGCCTTCTCCTGCCCCCCCCTGTTCCCACCTCATGCACAGGCAGATCCCCACCGGCCGGTTCCTGCTCCGCTTCACACCCACCTCCCACCATCACCAGGTCTTTTTCCCTCCCTACAACGTCTTTTCAGTGACCCAAGAACCTGAGTTACAAACCCTGCAGACAGGGAGAGCTCCTGCACCCCTGTCACCTGCAGGCAGGCCGTCATTCCTTCCCCCAGCAACGTCCCCAAGGAAGGACCACCCATGGGGGACACGGGCCAAGGTGGACGGGCAGAGACACTGAACAGCATGAGCTCCACACAGGGTGCCCAGGAGGTACTGTGGGCTCAGTGGAGGTGCCCAGGAGATCCCGTGGGCTCGGTGGAGGTGCTCAGGGGGTCCTGTGGGCTCGGTGGAGGTGCCCAGGGGGTCCTGTGGGTTGGTGGAGGTACCCAGGAGGTCCCGTGGGCTCGGTGGAGGTGCTCAGGGGGTCCTGGGGGCTCGGTGGAGGTGCCCAGGGGGTCCTGTGGGTTGGTGGAGGTGCCCAGCAGGTCCTGTGTGAGTATGAAAGGGGAAGGACAAGTACCAGCGATGGGGATGTCGGGGGGAGTGCTCCTCCAGACCCAGACCCCCCTGGGCTGGACCGACGCTGGAACCAGGACTGGTGAGATCTCTCTCTTTCCTTTCCCTTCTCTGCCTTTCTCCCTCCTCTCTCTCTAAGCTAAGAGACGTAAGCTCACCCTGGCTGCCACCAAAGCCGCGTGGCGCTGCAGCGTCCCTGTGGTTCGAACGCTGCTGGTCACAGCGGTTTGATGGGACGCCGCGTGTGCACCTATCTGTGTGTGCGGTGGCGCGGAGGGGACACGGATTAGTGACAAATGCGGTTGTATTTTCAGACCTTTGGTGTCGTTTCACCTTCATCTAACCGAGGGAATTAAAAAACTTCATCCTCCTCTCCCCTGTCAGGACAGGACACACGCAGCGGTGGCTCCCCTGAAAATAAAGGACACGGAGAGCAGCCCAGTGCGACTCAATCACTTTATTGGGAAAAGCTCCAAGGGATCGTTTGGCCAACTCTCCAGGAAGGGTTTCCAGCGGCAGTGGCAGGACCCCGGGCAGGAAAAGCCGCCGACCATCCCGGCGGCGCATCCCAGCCGGTGACGTGTTCTCCAGACCGTGGCTTGGTTGTCCCCAGCCTGTCCGATGGCACAAACACCGTCACACGCGTCTGGTGGGTGCTGAGGAAGCTGCAAAGACGCGATTCACTGCCTACAGCCCTCTCGGCTGCTGTGTGGCTGCTTTAACGGCACCGGAGCCAGACCAGCTCCTGGCCTCGGCACGAGCTCAGCAACAGGGGATGGATAAGGGAACAACCATCCCAAAAAGCAAAACTCCTTGCAGCCGGTGTTGCACTGCTCTCACATCCCGCAGCCCTTTCTTTAAGCGAGTACTTGCTGCAGGAAAGCTATTCTTTTGCCAGTGTCATTTATTTTCTCAGAGCAGCTGATAAAACTGGTGCTTTCTAATGCTGCCTTTGGGCTTCATCTGGCACTTGGTTGGAATCTCAGCCTGCTCACTGCACGGATGTTTTGTTTTCGTTCTCTACACCTGCCTGAAAGGAGGGTGCAGTGAGGTGGGTGCTGGCCCCTTCTCTAAAGTAATAAGTAACAGGACAAGAGATATTAGAAAAAAACTCTTCACGGAAAGAGTGATGAGGCATTGGAACAGGCTGCCCAGGGACGTGGTGGAGTCACCATCCCTGGAGGGGGTCAAGAAACGTGTGGATGTGGTGCTTGGGGACATGGGTTGGTGGGTTGGGTGGGGTTGGGTTGACGGTTGGACTTGATGATCCTTGAGGTCTTTTCCAACCTGAATGATTCTATGCAATTCTTTTTTTTTTCTTTTTTTTTTCTCTAAGACAAAGCAGATCTAAACGGCAAGAAGCGAAGCGGATTCTGACTTTATCACGAAGCAAGGGGATTTCTGAGTGATGGGAGGAGCAGCATGCCATATTTCACCCAATTTTGTAAGCAGTTAGATTCTATTTTCTTCATGGGGCTTGAGGTCGTAGTCAGTATTTTGTGGATAGACTTGCACCGTGTTCTCCTAAAATGCAAAGCAGTTGCGGTTCTTCCTTCCTATCGACTTGGCCTACAGTTTCTCAAGTTCCTCCAGAGCTTCCTGCTTTGTAATACTCTGCCACGCAGCCGGGATTTCTCCTTTGCCACGAAACTTCCCGTTGTACCGTATTTCCAGCTCTGTCCTGAAGTGAGACACAAACCATTTCCAGTAGGCCTGCATGGATGGATCGGGAGGAATGTTCCAGGTGGAATAAGGAGGTCCTGCATCCCGGTATCTCTTGTAGGGGATATGCACGTCTTCATCAGTTATGAAGCAACAGTCGCTTGCAACGTCACTGGAGCAGATATCAATGACCAGATTGTCTGTTCCGTGCCACTTGTACCCCGTCAAAACTTGCGGGCGATGGAAGACAAGCTGATGGTCTCCCTCGTGATTGGGCATGGTGTTAGTGCAAACAGCCCCACAAAAGGGGCACTGCTCCCAGCACCCTGCGAACTGTTCAGCCAGGATTGTGTGGGGCTGCCTTTCAAACCACCTCAGATTGGCGTTGGCAAACTCTTCCTCGAGCGCATCCTTCACGGGACCCAGCTCTTTCGTCAAGGCGTTATTCAGGAACTCGATGTCCGTAATCTCCTGGTGCTCAATGCCCTTCAGGTCCTTTCTGGGCAGGTTTAGCATCTCTCCAAGAGCGCTGCAAAATTCATCCAGCCACAGAGAGATTTTGTCATTTCTGTCTTTTCTGTCCTTGACAACGTTGGTTGATGCAGAAACAGCCGACAGGATGCTTTCGTAGCAGTGGGTAAGGGAGTCATCCAAAAACATCTTCAGGCTCCTGTTCTTATCTGAACAGTACATCTCAACACGCGTCTCAATGTAACGCTGTAAAAAGTTTTCTGGGTAATCAAGGTACTCCTTGAATTTCTCAAAACTTTCTTCTTGTGCCAGGTATCTCAGTATGCAAACTTCCAGAGAGGATCTATTGCCGATGAAATCCGTGATTTTACCCTTCACGTCCCGAGCTATGGCAAGAGCTGTCTTCTTATAGACCGCCTCGCGAAGAGCTGGGGCAAGCTTGTCGCACAGGAAAACAGCAAACGTGGTGATCGAGGTGGCTCCTTGGCAAGAGATCTGGAAGCATTTGAAGAAATCTTCTCTCTTGGTCTCCAGGTAGATGGCGGGATCGTTTGCTTTTCTGAACGCTTCATGCATGGCTTTAAACCTTTCTGCTGCCATTCTGCACAGATGCAGTGACAAATCTATTCTGTAATCTTTATTAAAACTGTATTTTGCACTGCTAGGGACAGCGTTCATACCTTTCTCTACTTCATTTAGTATCTCATGAATAAAACTTCGGCTGTAATCCCTCTTCTCCTTTTCCTTCTTGTCGATGTTTGCCTTCACGCACGCGATGATGTTATCGGTGATGCGGTGTATGGTGCTCACCTCAGCATCACCAAAACTCCTACTCAAGAAGCCCCAACGTTTTTTCTTGGCGACGTGTTTCTCCAAGTCAACAGAAAATCCTCTGTGTTTGGGAACTGTCCTGATGCGTGCAGCTAAGTTAGGCTCCCGAAAGTGAGCTAGAAGGACATCTTCTATTTCCACATCGATGTCAACCTCTTCTAGAGGGGGAGCATCAGAGGAGACTTCGGCAACCCACTGTGCCCAGAGAGAAACAAAGCTGTTCCTCAGTTCCTTTTCACTTAGTTTCTGGCCTTTTAGAGACAGAGCCAACTCCCTGCTCCTTTTCAGGAGCTCTTTTTCATATTCTGACTTCCTTTTATCCAGCTTACACTGGTTCTTCCTTAGCTCAATGAGATTCTCACACTTCTTTCTGGTTTCAAGAAGAAGGGACTCTTGCAGCTCTTTCAGCTTCAGTTCCGTGCTGCCTTTCCACTGCACCAGTATCTCACAGTCTCTGTCTTCACTGAAATACTTTTCCATGTCTTTCGTGATGGCATCGCTCGTCCCTTGCACTAGTTTTTCAAGGTCTTCTGTAGTGACCTGCACCAAGTTCTCATTCCGAATTTTATTGTCCAGTTTCATTTGCAAGTCCAAGATGTCACTCCTCAGCCGCCAGGTCCACTGACTAAACGCTGTCTCCAGCTTCTTGTACGCAGCAATCTCCACGGAATTCTTGAAGCTGAAAATGAAGTTTTCATTCAGCAGAGCGTTCCAGAGGTCACTAATGCGAACCTTCAAGCTCGAGAGCCTCAAAATGCTGCCCTTCGACTCCTTCTTGGCAGCTTGGAGAATTTTGCTCTTTAATTCCTGGACGTTCTGGCTGTAGGTGGGGTTGGGTGGTGCCATCGGGGGGTTTCCTTCCCACAGGTGAGCAAAGTAATGAATGTGGGTGTTCACGTCAAAGCGGATGACCTCGCTGAAGCAGGAGACGTCGCAGAATTCCTGCTGGGCAGCTATCACAGTCATTTCATCCAGCTTTTCCTGCAGACGTCTTTGCCCTTCCATGTTCTGCTCCTTGGCCGTTATTTCCCCCACGTTCTGGTGTACAAACAGGCAGCCTGGGGAAAGATGGACTTGCTTCATCCTCAGAAAAGCCTGCACAGCTATCTGAAGGACGTCTTGCATTTCTGAAGGGTTTTCTCCAAAGATATTGATCAGGGTCATGTTGCCGATGCCAATGACAAAGGTGGCCAGCTCGTTGTCGTGGTTAAGGGACAGTTTATTGGCCAGCTCTATGGCACGAAGTCCCTCTGTGTCAACAACTAGCATGTAATCAAAGCCCAAATCCTCTTGCAGCTTCTCGTCCACTTTAATCAGCTGCATAAACGCTCCCCGGGTGCATCTCCCTGCGCTGACGTTAAACTGGAGACCAAACATGGCATTCAACAGGGTTGACTTCCCCGTGCTCTGGATGCCAAGCACGGAAAGAACAAACACTCGTTTGTCCCCTAGCTTCTCAATTAATCTGTCAAAGATTGCTCCAACCCATCGTAACGGTACGTAAGAAGCGTCGCCATCCATCAGCTCGATGGGATACCCTGAAGCCATCAGATCAGCTGCAATTTTAGGTAGTTTGACAAAAAATTTGTCCTTTGAGTTCATTGATTCCAGAGCCTCATAGATCTGCCCCACCTCTCTCAAAATATGCTCGAGGCCAATGGACGAATCGTTGATTTCGTCGGAGAAGGCATCTAAGTCACGTAGCAACTCATCTTTCAGAGTGTTTTTTTCATTGCTTTTCTTTATTGCCAGGATTTCAGACCATAACTGGTGATACTGTCTCTTCAGTTCATCAAGGCGATCGGAGGACAGGTCATCCATAAAGACCTTCATCCACTGCAGGAAGTATTTCTTGGTGTCTGCCGGCTGTGACTGGAGGAAGCCAAGGACCGATTTCATCAGCTGATTGAGAGGGAACGCTTTGTCGAGTTGCTTTCTTCTTATTACCAGTTTCTCTGACTCAATTTGGCTCCGATGATGCTCTATGCTTTTGTTCCTCTTCTCCTCCAAGCGAGTGAGTTCTTTGTCCTTTTTGCACCACAGGTTCCACAGTTTTCCTTGAAGAGGCAGCAGCTTAGATTTGATCTCAAACAACTTCTCCTTCTTCAGAAGCTCCACCAACGCCTTGGCCTCTTTTTTGGCTGTCACACACGCGTCTGTATCTTCATCGACTAAGAATCCGTGCTTGCGAGCTCTGTCCACGCAGGCATCAAGGCTGAAAAGCGTGTTAGACCCTTCCAGGAGGTCCCTGATTGTTTTTGTCAGCTTGTCAATTAATTCTGCTTCGTTTCTGTTCTTGATACCCATTTTTACGTTTTGGCTAGATGGGCCAGCTGCAATATTCTCTTTTTCAGTGAAAAGACAAACCAAAGGCCTTTGTGACTGCCACAGGTCGCGTAAAATTTTCATCCCTTTCTTGTCGCTCTGATCAGCCTCGGATACGAAAGCCACGTTCACAGCAGATATCTCCCGTAAAAACCGCAGCTGGTCCTCGTGATCCCTTGCGTCTCCGTGCAGGTTGCAGAAGGCAACACAGCAGTCAAAACTGTCATCGTCGCCACCGCGGGGACAGTACCAGGAGATCTCCACGACGCCTTTCATCAGCAAACAGTCTTTGGTGCTGCCTTTGCAATGTCGGTGGAAAAATGTGTCGTGCTTTTGTTTGCTCAGCAGGGCATTGAGGATCTGAGACTTGGAAGAGGAGGGAGAGCTGCCGATGCGGATGAAGGACACGATGGGCGTCTCTGCCTGGTAAATGAGTTTGTTTTTGTAACTGTTAATTCTGGCCTCCTTTCCCGATTTCTCAGCCCCTTTCCAGCTCTTCTTGATTTGGCTGAGGGACCAGAGGGGGAACTCTATCTGCGACGTGCAGGGGTTTGGTACCAGGAGCGGTAGCGCAAACTGGCAGAAAGCGAGCTTTGTGGAGATGTACTGTCTCATGAAATCATCAGCACAGTGAAAAATTGCCATCTGGAGGTCCATGGGGTGCACGCGACTCTCCCTGGGTGCAGATTCGGGGGCTTCTTCCTCTAAATCGGTGAAAAAGTCATCAAAGGATTCCGAGGGTTCCTGCTCTTGCTCTGGGGTTTTTGGCACGGGGGCCAGTCCTGGGTTGCTCTCGTCTTTGCAAGTCAGGTACCTCACCCGATAATCCACGGTTAACAGCTTTTGCAAGAAGTAAAATGGCAATTCGTTGTCCTTGCTGGGCTGGCTGTCATGTAAAGACGTCTCGTATATTATGTGGAAATCTTCCGTCCCCATTTTTCTTGGATAGTGACTCTCTAGCCCAAGGCGCTTCAGCAGGTGGAGGAACTCTTGGTTTGCAATGGCTTGATTTGCTCCGGATTCGCTGCCGTCTGGTTTGGAACTGGACAGGCTGGAAGGCTCTGTTCTTTGGAAAGTGTCTTCCATGTCTTCGATTATCCTGCGTTTCTTCAGGTCGTCACACGTGTCCTCCAAGTACCCGCCGATGAAGGACTGCAAGTCACTCTCCAGCTTCTCCCAGTCTTTGCAC
Source organism: Syrrhaptes paradoxus (assembly GCA_013400615.1). Taxonomy (NCBI): domain Eukaryota; kingdom Metazoa; phylum Chordata; class Aves; order Pterocliformes; family Pteroclidae; genus Syrrhaptes; species Syrrhaptes paradoxus. Next base: position 38,841 of record VZTO01006661.1, read on the forward strand.
GCACTGTGCTTTTTCAGGAGAGTTTTTATCTCTGCGCACCACAAGTCGTTCATCTGATCTTCCATGAACACTAACCGCTCGTTCTTCTGCTCGGGGGACATCTCTTTAGCCTCGGGTGTGACAGTCAGACCCGTCAGCAGCAGGAAGGCCTGGGCTCTGTAAACATCTTGCTCCTTCAGGCTCAGATACTCCTTGTTTCCCATTTGCATTTCATTGATCATGAAGTGAATTTCCGGATAGCCGAGGAGGCACTGAAAAGTGCTGCTTTCCACCTGGTATCCCGTGCTGGTCGTCACCAAGAGCACCAACAGCTCTATGTCTTTCTGTGCCCTTTCCTGGAGGAACTGCAGCAAGGAATAAACAGCTAGGCTTGCCGTCAAGGTGGCTTTTATCTTCGCATCGTGAATGGCAGACGCAGAGGTGTCCGACGCGTAGGTGACCTCCTGGATGTGCTCCTTCATCTGCAGCAGGGTGTTGGTGAGATCTTCAAGCTCGGAAACGTTGGGAGTTTTGGGAAGCGTGTGCTCGTTATGGAAGATCCATTGCATCATTTCAGAAGACCCGGAGAAGTCCTTGACAGAATAGACGTGAGGATCCAGGAGGCACCTCAGCAGAGACTTGATATAGGTGGCGTTTTCTGGAGGCGACTGCTTGCAAAACAGCACGGTATTCACCAGGAACTCCTGCAGCGCTTTGTCCGACAGGCACACGTTGATCCAGACGCTGTGGTTTTTGGTTTTTTCGTTCAGATTCTGTTTGAAATCTATCAGCGTGAGCAGTTTCTTTTCATCCACCGCCACCTCCCAGCCCTTCACGCACTCCACGAAGGCTCTGGCCTCTTCCACCGCACTGACCAGCTCCTCTCCAAACATGGTGCCAACACTGTGGTTCGTGAGCGCTTCGTACCCAGCCCTGAGGCTGCTGCTCACTTGGTAGACGGACTTAAAATCCCCGCTGTGATTGAACAGGATGATATCCCACACGGGGATCAGCTGAAAGCCTCGGTCAACGACGCACCAGGATGCGTTATTAGTTACGAGCCCCAGCTTCCACTGAGGGAGACAATCTGTCCCCGACAGGCCCCCTGTGTTGGTCACGTAGAGCTGAACCGCCGTGTGCGCGCTCCTTCCGTCCCTCCCCTGGACAGAAGCTCGGGAGCTGGATCTCGAAACGTCCACGTTCACTCCCGCGCTGACCATGAAGCTGCTGTAGGTGGCCCCGACGTAGCCCTCCAGCGCTTCAGACACTTCGCGTTTCATCTCCTCCCGCTGCTCGGCTCTGAAGCCTTCCGCAGATGCCTTCCACCAGAATATCCCCCCGAAGTGGAGGGGCCCCTGGTTGACATGAGACCCGAACCTCCTGAAGAAGCTGGCGCACCTGCCCTTCAGCATGTCGGGCTTGTCTGCTTCCTGGGTGATGCTCAAAAGATGCTCGAGGTCTTGCAGCTCCCGCAGGGCCGCCTCCGAGAGGCAAAGCTGGTGCTTCTGGAAGTAGCAGGAGGCCAGAGGGATGTACTGGTACTTGGTGGTGCAAATGTAGCTCTGCTCAGAGCGGGACTGGTGGGTGTCCTCCGACTGCGAGGAGCTCCGGTAATCCACTCCCGTTTCAACGTTGAAGCCCCAGAACCCTGCTTTGGCAGAAACGCTGATGCTGAACCCCAGCTGTTCCATGGACTTGGTGAAAGCGGCTTCAGCTGCAGAGGAGGAGAACTCCTTCCTCTCCAGCAGCGACCCTTGCTCCGGACCAGCGAGCTGGAATCCGTCGGGAACCCTGATGAGCTGGTCTCGCTTTGCCAACACATCCGCGAGGCTGCTGGTCCTGTAAACCCCTTGCAGGGCCAGACCCCCCGACGCCCGCCGCAGCACCTCCGTGTCGGAGACGTTCGCACCCGTGGCCACTGACGACTCCTGCTGCTCCAGCTGCTTCTGGATGCTCTCCAGCATGCCCACCATGGACTGCTCCGGTGGTGCCCAGTACTCCCTGGGAATCTCCAAGGCTTGCCACAGAGCCTCCTCCCTCTGCCGCATTGCGTCCCTGCTGTGGCTGCGGCTGTTGTGCATTTCTTTCAGCTCCTTCAGGATCAGCTTGGCTGCTTCTTGTCTCTGCTTGGTCACCTCCAAGCGTTTCTTCTGCAGCTCCTCGAAGGTTGCTTTGCTGTCTTTTAGTTCCAGGAGTGTTTGGAGAGCGTTTTTTTCCCAGGGGTACCGTACTTTGCACTCCAACTTCAGGTAGTCTTCATACTGCAGGTGTTTCAGCGCTTCTCTGGACTTGACTCCCAGGACCTCCGACAGTTTGGGGAGCCAGTATTCATCATCCAGCCCTTCCTTCTCACACGCTTCTGACAGCAGGTTTTTAGCAAGATGTGCCTCTCGATCATCCACTAGCGTGCCCTCCGGGGAACCCATGGCTGTGGAAGAGGAAAACAGACTTTCTTTAAGGTCTAAGAGGCTACAGCCTGGTCTAAGAGGGCTCAGGTGCAGGGATTCTCCTCCCTGGCTCCTAGAGCCCAGCCTGGGACATCCCAAGACCGGGGAGTTTCTGTCCTGGGGGGGAGACGGACTCTCTCTCTGACTTGGCCGCACAATCTGCCCTGGACAAGGTGCTGCCTTCAGCAGAGCCCACCTACAGCCAACAGGATTCAAAAATAGAGCAGCACAGACAGCCGGGGGCATTCCTGGATCCCTGGAGCACCAGCACAGCCCCTCTCTCCATCCCTGCTGCATCCTGCACCCTCTCACCAGCCCCGCGGGGCTCCTCCTCGCTGGCTGGTCCCGCTCCGTGCCCCCCGGCAGAGGCACACGCTCCCACACTCATCTCACGGGCTCCAGCTGCCGACGCAGAGCCCCCCACTCACGCCCATTCCCCCCAGGAGCTGGTTCTCGGGACACACACCATTCCCACCCCAGTGGATGGGAAAAACCCAAGTTGTCCCTGTCCCGAGCTGTGCCTGGAGCATCCTGCTGCCCCTCATTAGTGACTGGAGACTTTGTGATTTTGGCAATGTCTCCGGGACCCCCCGTCTATCCCGTTTGTGTCCCTGGGGGGTTTTGTTTATCGTTTCCCCCTTCACTTATCATCCCACGTGCATTGGAAAGGTCCCTGACTGCAAACCTCGACGGAGCTGACGCTCTCACTGTCCACGTGCCTCATGCGCCTTTTTTTCTGACGCTGTCATACAAACCCCATAATTGTCTCTGTCTCGATTCAGTTGGACACTAAAGAGATTGATTCAGTGCACAAACCTCCCCCTGCGTCCAGCTTTTGTCCCACTGACGGCACAAGACTCTTACCAACGCAGGTGTGGATCCCAGGTGTTCTGGGACCCTTTCAGAGCCTTCAGTGTCAGCTTTTCCCTTAAATTCAGTGAAGATTTGGGCAATATACTCACTGGATGATGGGGTCTGGTCGGTCTCACCTCCCAGCAGATGCTCCTTTGGATCAGACGCTCGATGTCCCAGGGGACACAGGCAGCCGAGGTCCCCAGCTCAGCCGGGACAGCACACCTTCACGCAGCTGGCCGGTGGACAAGGCTTTGGTGTGAAGAAGATGGGGACCACCTCAAGAATTCAAGAGGAAAAACACCGGGAAGGACAGGCCCAAAATCCTAAAGGAGAAGACCAGACAGTCAGGAGATGGCAACCCATCGGCGTGGAGGATTTGCTCCGGACAGCAGTGGAGGGCATCCCTTCCCCACCAGTGGTGATGGCAAAGGATCACCAGGGCCCTTCTGGGGCGGTGACCACACCTGGGACCTCAACCCATGCACCCACTGGGTACATCAGCCCAGGATGATCCTTTATCAGGATTTAAGAGTCTCTTCTGCAGCAAAAGGTGCCCAGAAGGTGCCTCAGGACAGGACTGTCACACCTGTACACCACAGCAACGTCACCGGGAGGAAGACCAAGCCTGGCCAAGCCAAAGCTCATCCTGACTGTCATTTACAAAGGATTCCCCAGCAGGTGCCCCAAACAGCACCGCACAGCTGCAATGCTCCATTGCGCAGGAACAGCCCCCTCCAGGGTCTTTTCCCCGCTCCTGCCCCAGGGGAACCGAGCTCTGGAAGAGTTTGTGCCTTTGTGGGGCTTCACCAGGGGCCAGAGCGCTTTGGGTGGTGAAGTTCAGACTGCAGCAGAGTGTCGTGGTTTTACCCCGGCTAGCAGCCAAACACCACAACAACCGCTCGCTCACCCTCCCCATGCCGCCTGGGAGCGGTGAATCCCACCATCGCTGCACAGGGAGGAAAAGGAAAAACTTACCCCCTAGGCTTGGGGACAGAGCAGAATGTCCCATGAATGCCCCTCGGTACCCCTGTGCTGCCACGTTCTCTAACAAGGGGTGCGGGAGGCAGGCACCACCATCCAAGCTGCCCAAACCACCCGCCCGAGGACTGCACCCCAGCACCCGCTGCTTCTGCGCCCCGGTCAGTGCCAACAGAGAGCATGCCACGGAAAAGGTTATTGGCAATGATGTTCCCCAAATTATCCATTTCAGCTTCTGAGGCCGTGAGAGCTGCTTTCCTACCTCCCCTTCAGCCCCACAGTCTCGCTCTGACACATCTCAGCCCCGTCCCCGGAACAGGGAAGCAAATGGCACCAGGCTGTAGGTGTTCCGCATCCGCCCTGGCACGGCTGGGCTTCAGGCCAGCACCCCCACCCTGACCCCCCATGGGGCTGTGCCCAGGGCCAGGAGGACGACCCTGGGCTGGGGAGAGTGTTTCCCAGCCCTGGGCATGGGCTCGCAGCAGGGAAGGGGCTCAGTGTGGGGTCTGTCCCTAGAGCAGGCAGCGGGTCCCTCCCCAGCCAGCCCTGCTGCCAGCTCTTGAATCCAGGCTCTGCCCCTCTGCAGACATCAGTCTGGTCCTGAATCCCTCCTGGATGCCTCCTGCTCCCCCACCTGCTCCTGCTGGGACCCCCCTGCCTCCCTCCTACCCTCCCGGTTCACCCCTTGCAGCGCACACGGGACCCCTGAGCTCCCTCAAACAGGCTGATGAGCAAAGGCTCCTTCCTCCATCCCACACCCAGAGCAGAGACCGTTCACCTGCCGCCCTAAAACCCCTCCTCTCCTTCCTCAGCATCTCTCAGGTGGTGGGAAAACTCCCGAACCACAAAGCAGCAGACAAGAGCCCTGCTCTGTGCCGATCCCCCGCTCCCTGCCCCAGCAAGGTCCTACCGTCTCGCTCTGGTGCTCGGCAGCCAGGCACCTGTCATCCCAGCCCAGTCCCCCCAGTTTTATAGCCCCCCCCCCTATCTTACGTGGGTTCCTGAAACCTGCTTACAGGAGCAGATGGAAGAGCTGCTGCCTTACAGGAAATCAGACCATTTTCTGCAGGCTATGAAAGCGAAACTGGGCAGCTGGGGCCGGGCCAGGCGGGTCAGAGAGCAGCAGCAGCAGCCCCGGGGAACGTGCAGCGGGCTCCCAAAGCGCATCCTGGGCTCTGCACAGGGTGCCCAGCGCATCCACCCAGCACCGGAGGCGATGGCAAAGCTGCTGCCTGGGACCGGGGAGAGAGGCAGCAGGGGCTGGGCAGCACCTGGGGCTCTCGGCTGGAAACCTCCCTGACCTGCTCCTTTCACCCCAAACCACAGGATCCCAG
>VZTO01006662.1:1570-20839 GCA_013400615.1 Syrrhaptes paradoxus
GAGATGAGATCTGGGGAAGAAATGTTTTCCTGTGTGGGGGGTGAGGCAGTGGCCCAGGGTGCCCAGAGAAGCTGTGGATGCCCCATCCCTGGAGGGGTTCAAGGCCAGGCTGGATGAGGCTTTGGGCAACCTGGGCTGGTGGGAGGGGTCCCTGCCCATGGCAGGCGGTGGGACTGGATGGTCTTGAAGGTCCCTCCCAACCCAAACCATTCATGATTTGATGATAATCAGATGCACAACTCGCAGCATCACGGAGATCTGGTGGTGAGGCAGCAGCGGGGTCTGGGGTGGGCTCTCTGGGCAGTGGCGCTCAGCTGATGCCATTAAGCTGTGATAAATTAATCGTAAACCTGAGTCTTTTAAAGCTCTCATGGATACTCTGTGAGGTTAGCGCAGGAAAATAAATATCTTGGGATGAATGTTATGTTATTGCTTTTTCCTTGAGATTCTGGTTCTGTATCGCCTGCCGGCAGCCTATAAATTTCAAGGCTCCGAACACCACGAAAGGCAACTTTCAGGTGAGAGAATGTACAGAGCACTGACGGGATGACAGTAAACAAAAGAATGAGGTGATATTAGCAGGAAGATCTCCAAGAAGTGAGCTCTGAAATCGCCTCCCGTGAGATTTGGGCCAGACAGTGATATAAAGAATGCTCCTGAGAGCGTTCCTTTACGGCTGGGCTGTAGAAATCCAGCCCTGAGAGATCTTCTCCATCATTTCTATGAGTCAGGACGGTTAGATGCTGTCAAAAGTACGTCGGAGGAGCATTTCTTTTGGCTTAGACACTTGTTATCGGTCTGGAGTGCTGGGCAATTGATGGGGTGAATTCATTGATGCGCCGGACAAGGTACGCGAAGGCTGAGAACATTTGTCAGTCTTGGATGAGCCTCTTCCCAGACGTACCTCCAGCACCCTTGTCACTTCAAGGGAGTTTATTACTTCTTAGTGAAAAGTGAGAGAAGAAATATAACGGATGAAAGGAGGCATTGCAAAGCCAGCTGCATAAACCAGGTAAAAATGGAAGAAGGGAACTTCCCAACTGGGGCTTGGAGTCGTCGCTGCTGTGCGTGCCTAGATGCGTAGAAGTTATTTCTTAAATTCTTAAAAATTCTATAAATTTCTTAAAACCCAGGTTGCCCAAAGCCTCATCCAGCCTGGCCTTGAACCCCTCCAGGGATGGAGCATCCCCAACTGGACGTCTCATTACAACACGTGTGGGCAACGCACCCAGAGACTCGAGACCCCTAAATGCAGCCACAGTATTGAGTGCAGACCTTAAGTGCTCTGCAGACATTGCCTGCGTCCTGGACGGTGCGTCCCAGGAGAAGGTGGCTGTTGGTGACATTGCCAATGCCGGCGTGTTAGAGCGAGGAGAATCGCTTCAGAGCTCCTGACCCCCAACGCCTGCTCAAGTGACTTCTCTCGCTGACAACATTTTTAGGTTTAGGCTGCGGCTGAAATGTCTAACCCACATCGAATGTTTAGGCTGACACATCCGATTCTCCGAGAGGGCGAGGAGCACGCAGGCTGTCAGCGGCTCGGCTCTCAAGTGTGAACTCCTCACACCGCACTTAGTCACTTGTCATTATCTGCTCGTATTTTTGTCGCTGTTTCCAAGTGAAAAAGAGACCAAAACCTGGGTGAGAATTTGGGCAGTGTTAGAATCACGGAATGGTTTGGGTTGGAAAGGACCTTAAAGACCATCTAGTTCCACCAAAAAGGTGGCAGGGGTTTTTTATGCCATTTGTCATTAAAATTCATTCTTCTCTTGCCCCATGACCTTGATTGTTCTCTGTAGGGATTAAAATTGTGTGTACCACCTGCGTGGCGTAAACTCTAATATCCTAGTCCTGGTTTGGTTTCTTTCAGAACTTCAAAGGAGTTTCACCGTATCCCGCTTCCTACTGGATTTTGCCATGGACAGAGCAGAGGTATGCAGGTATTTTGGGGGACTTGGGTCTTGGGAGGTCAGCTGTTGGATACTAAACTTGGCAGGTGGGAATCAAAGTGCACCTATAGCACCTATGCCATGGAAAAGGTGTGAAAAGCAACGGATGGCTCTGGATGGGGCACCATGAGGACAACCAAGTGTCCATTTGAGTCGTTTTGTTCGGGTCTGCTAGACTTCATCCCTGGGTTTCTAAAACTACGTAATTTAGCTAAATTTTCACCTGACCGTAGAGCTGGGAGGTGCTGGCCTCGGTTGTTTCATTTGAACTTCTTGTTGTTCTCTTAGAAAGAAGATCCAAGCTCCTTCTCATTGGAATTGTGTTGGAATTGCCAACTTGTAGAGTCGGGAGTGAGTCGGAGGACGCCAAGGTTTCGGTGTCACTGACACCCTGACTTGTGTTTTGGTTTGGAACACACACCGAGCATCTTCTCTGCTTCTGCAAGAAGCAGAGAGTCACTCCATGGGGAAGGACTCGGGCTTTTTTGGTTTTCTATTAACAACAAATATTTCTTGGGATAAATTTGGGCTGTTTGATGGGAAAAACCAGAGATGCTTGATGCTCGGCAGGTAGACCCAGGTGGGTCAACCTCCTTCTTGCATTTAGAAGGGGGTCAGAAATCTCCAGGTGAACTCCAGCTGCTTTAAATACCAAATTCCACCCGTTTGGATTGAAAGTTTGCTGTCGGCTGGGGCTGCAATTTTTGCATCCTCTTTCCGTGCCTGCTCACCAAACAGAAGCCTCGATTTTTAGAAATAAAAATTAATGTGCTACATCATCTGCTCGAGCGGTAGGATAATCTTGATATGCAGAAATATCAGACTCGTTATGAGCGCCATTAGTTAACCATAAAAATCGGAAATTGTGAAACCCAAAAGACATCTGCCTTGTGTCTGGATCTGTTTTACGTCCCATAGACAATGCGCCCATATCATAGACCTCCCGTCTGTCTCTAGTGCGTGCTGCTACCCTCCCATAAATACACGACTCAACATATATCTTCAGGATTAGCTTTGACGAGACAAGGTTGCCGTAATGGTCAAAGGCAAAAGCATGAATACAATAAATAACATTTCACATTTCAGTGCGGCGGCTCGAAGCTTTTAATTCACATCAGATCCTTGTGGAAGGGTATACGATGGGGGCAAGGAGGCATTGCCCCAAAATCTTTGGCGTCGTGGGTAATGCAGGGCTGAACTCCTGCCCTGTTCTTAATCGCCAACAGATATTTTCTTTCCTTGTGAATAGTCTAAGTATGAAATATTAATATTTTCTCGCTCCTTTGAATGTCTCGTGTACAAGTTCTTTAAAGCAAGGATTATCTCTTAGTGTGGTTTTAAGAAGCACAAAGTCGCGGAGAGGAAACGATGGGTTGGAAAAGCTGACGTCATAAATATTAGTGACATTCTCAGACACTTCAGTAATGCAGGTCTTCTGGTTGGAGAAATGTGTACGTTTTTAAAGCAAGCACAAATTTACTTTTTAGATGTTTTTGTGCTTCTCTTGGGAGTTTCAGGGTCCCCTTTGGCCTGGGTGAAGCTCAAAATAATGGGCATGGAGCAAGAGAGCCTCTGGTTCTACCCCTGATTTATGTTAGGTGGGAACACGTCTCTACTCTCTTTGTGTCTCCATCTCCCCACTCGTGAAGCGATGCCCAAATCCATGTAAAGCTCTAATTAAAGCCAAGTATTTTGCTTGTGAAATCCAGATCTAAGGACCAGTTTGAGCAACGCCTGGTGGCACTGGTTTTACTTGGGGAGATGGACATTATCTCAAGATTTGTGTCTTCCCCTGTTGCCTGTCCTCAACGGTGTGATGGTGTCGGAGCTCAGGGTATCTCTGGATGCTGTTCAGTTCTGAAGAGCTGTGATCCAAATCCTTGAGAAATCATCTTCTGCCTTTCAAATGGAGACACAGAATAATTAAGGTATTTTCCAGTTGCTCCAAAGCATTCATGACAGAGCCACAGCCTGACCCCAAATCCCTCCTGCCCTCGCTTTCCCTGCATCTCAGCCGCAAGATGATTCTTCCGCTCATTTGTCCATCGAGACGTTTCTACACTGTGAGTACTGAAGTGTGTCCTTTACACAAGCTCCACTTTCATCCACAGCAACTGCATTGAGTCCTGTCTTAAATCAAGCCCAAAAGCCTTGAGAATTGTTGCGCATCATCTGTCAGAGGTCTTTCCGCCCGAATAAATTCGTGTACGCCAAGGGAAGGATCAAATTAATTGACTTCTCCTTCTAAAAAGACATTTTTGGGAATGGTGCATCAAAAGGATCATCTACCACAAATCATCTGTTTCTTTTCTCTTTTTCTGCCTCCCCACCTTTTTCGTGGAAGGAAAACAAAAGCATCCTTTAGGATGGTATTTACAGCGCCGTCGTCTCCAGTGCAATCGTGACATTTCATCGCAGAGCGACACCTCCTGCCTTTCCCGTCGCATTAAATTTTCACCATGTCTTCGAGTCAGCCCAGAGCAAACTAGATCAGATAGATGTCTGCCTGGAAATATTTCCAGGTCCCCTTCAAGAACAGTGAGAGATGGAGGTGTCTCTGGCCCAACCAGAGGTAGACAATATAATTATTCTATTTTCCATGTGCCAGTAAATCCCAGCGACTGGGCTGGAACGGAGGAGAGGCAGATGGAGGTGAAGTGGAGATGAAACGCAGCCATCCGTAGGTCAGCGATGGATGAAAACACTTAAATATTTAATGACATGATCAAACCTCACCTTTTCACCTGAAAATAGGTTTGTAAAAGTCAGGATCGAGGATGTCCGGCTTGGTTTTCTCTTCCCCCAGTGTTTCTCCCAGTTGTCTGGGTGTGCTCCCAGTGGGCTTTCCAGTGTAAATGGCCACGGAGATGGTCGGAGGCTGGAGCAGCTCCCGTGCGAGGACAGGCTGAGAGAGTTGGGGGTGAGCAGCCTGGGGAAGAGAAGGCTCCGGGGAGACCTTCTGGGGGACCTCCAGGAGAGATGGGGAGACCCTGGCCCAGGGTGCCCAGAGAAGCTGTGGATGCCCCATCCCTGGAGGGGTTCAGGACCAGGCTGGATGAGGCTTTGGGCAACCTGGGCTGGTGGGAGGGGTCCCTGCCCGTGGCAGGGGGTGTGGAACTGGATGGTCTTGAAGGTCCCTCCCCACCCAACCCATTCTGGGATTCTATGAATTTGAACCTCAAACCCCAACTTAAACCTACGTTCAGCCTTCTTCCCAAACCATTCTTGATGACGTCATGTTTAATGACTTTTATTAACAATACCAGCCTGATAATGAGATTAATAAAAATGTTTATGGGACAAATTCATTTAGAAAGATAAACCTGCTGGAGGACGTTGGGCTCTCCCGGGCTCGACTCTCCGAGCTGTAATTATTATCACATCAGCAGCGAGTGGGTTTGGATCTATTTCATTCGGATATTAAGTAATAGCTTTTCTTTTAATCTCTTAATGTTTTCCCCAGGCGTTTCGGAGGAGGTGGGGAAGATCCTGAGCAATAAAACACAAATTTCATGTGCTAGCAGGAACGGGAAGCGTCTACGCGCCGTCAACATTGCTTTGTCTCGGATCTTTAGCAATAATGGAACATAGAAAAGGGGTTTTTTTGCCTTACAGTCGGCTGCTGCTTGTCGAAGGGAGGGAACGGATGATCCACTCTGGAATTTTGTTCTATCAGCTGGGATGCTCTGTGTGGTCCCCCCCACAAGCACCCCCCAGGACAGAAGTCCCCATAGAGTATGTGATTTTTTTTTTTTNCTCCCCCTTTCTCCCTTTTTCTCCCCATTTCTCCCCTTTCCTCCCCTTTTCTCCCCTTTTCTCCCCTTTTTTTTCTTTTTTCCTTGTTTTTTTCATTTTTTTTTTCAGCTGGAAAAACTGCCAGCTTTTCATATAAATTGTATTTCTCCATTCGCCCTTTGGAAGGTGGAAATTTCTTGACTGCTTTTTCGACTCTTCCCAATTATTATTAATGAAAACGAGGTTACCGTAGCCAGCTGAAGGGACACGGCCACACTTGTATCAGCCCATCGGCGCATCCGAAGCCGTTCAGATCCGCGCTGCGGGGCTGGCCGGTGCCGGCTGTACTTTCTGAATTTTTTTTTTAATTTTTTTTTGCACTCTTCTGAAACAAATCGAATTCTGGAACAGAGCAAAATAACTTTGTGGAGGGTGATGGAGAAAGAAAATCTGTTTCCCAAGAGCTAACAAGGGCTTCTGTTGCTTCAGAAATGTATTTTGTCGATGTTAAATGCTTTGCTCAAGAGGAATTTTTTGCCTACCTCGTTCTTCCCTATTTGCACCTACCCAAGGAAAATAAAAAAAAAAAAATAAAAAGAAAAAACATTTCAAGTGGAAACTGCTTTTCCCCGGAAGGACAGCTGTGGGAGGCTCTCGGATATCCTCTGAGGACTTTGTTGTGGTTGATTTCGTGCAGAAAACATTCAAAAATGATAGCGATGAGGCAGCGTAAAACCCCAGGGTAGATATTAAATGTTCCTGTGCAGGAATTTAATGGCAGCCAGGTTGGGAGTTATTGATCCTTATGGAGTTTGACACAGTTGGAGGCAATTGGAGGTGGAAATTTGGGAAAAGAATTAAATATAACTTCTTTTTTTTTTAATAGGAATGGATGGGTCGTTGAAGGCTTAATGATGTCGATCCAGAGTTATTGGCTTTGGAAGCCTTAGGAGGAAAATATACGGAGGGAAACAGCCCGGCTGGCTGCTGGGGAGGGGGAGTAAGTGCCCCAAGGACGTCTGCTTGGGGGTCCAACCACGCGTTGGGAAATCGCAAAGGATGAACAAGTGCTGGAGGAGGAGGATGCGGCCAGAATTCGGCTCGGTTGGGTCCCAATGGGGAAAGAGCAACAGAGGTCATCAAGGTGAAATATTGATGTCAAAGAATCGCTGTTAATTTTGGAATATAGAGCTAGAAACTCCGAGCAGCCCTGCAGGGAGGTGGGATCTGGGTTTGGGAGCGCTCCCGGGGTGAGGAGGGAATACCAAGCGTAGAATCACGCCAAAGGCTTCAGCTCCCAATAAATGGCTTTTTACACCTCCGGTCTGCAGGGAGAAAGGGAAGAGAAATGAGAAAGGAGGGAGGGGAACAGAGCAAAGACAGATTGATTTCCACTGCTCTCTTTCTTTGCTTTTTTCCCAGAGAAAATGGAAGTGGAACGATTCCAAAGGCAAAGCTCCGAAGACTGTTGATGCTGCGAGGAGAGACCTCGAGCGCTAAACGCATACGAGCAGGACGTCACGTCCTAATTTCTACAAATATAAAGAGAGAGTAAGTTATATATTTTTAATGTATTTTTCTTGAGGAGGACCTGGATGTTGCAGAGGTTAAGCTGCGGTGGGATAAACGCGAACGCGTGTTTTTGAAGAGCCGCTCAGTGTCGGAAATGGGAAGTGAGCCGAGGTTTGTCGGCATTTGTAGAGAAAAATGAAAAGAAGTGGTGGCAGTGCTTCGTTGAGATGGTTTGTGGGGTTTGTTGGTTTGGTGGAAATATTCAAGACCTAAGGGTCAGAAATCCAAAGCTAACGTGAAATGTTTGGGTTTTTGTTGCCTGGGGCTGGTTTGACCTTTCTATTACTATTCTTATGATTGCGGTTTGACGTGGAAATTGTATTTTTAATGATTTTTTACTTGGCTATCGGCTGGAACTTAGAAGCAAAGCTGTGTATCAGAAAGCAAGGGGTACAAAGGGAGTTTTTTAATTGAAGTCTGAATAGCTTTGGCCACTGCCATCCTTCCTATATGGGAATAAAATATTTCTCTCCAAAATTCTACCTTGCACTATTAGGAATATTATAATTAAAATAGATGATGGAGTATTACAGGTGACTGGCGGGGTGGAACGGGAATAAAAATTTGTAGCTACAACTTTTGGATGCGTCTTTTAAACCTGTTAATTGGATGTCTCGTGACAGTAGTCTGGATTTTTTCAGAAACTAATACCTTAGGAGATGTAATTTCCTGCGTGGAGTTCCTGACATGGTATAGGAAGGCTGTAAAATGATTTTCTTGGAGAGAAATGTTCAGTATTGTATTATTCTTCTTATTTTTTGCTTCAGGCACTGTATCTCCCACAATTCACCATAGGTGACAAAAAGTGACCCCCTTAGATTTATAATTCTTCCCCATCTGATGTTAAGAATGCGTTAATCAGCGTCGGGCCATTTGTTTGGGGGGTTTTTTATTGTCACCGCTCCGATCAAACCCCCCCCGCGCTGCTTTTTGGGCTGTTCCAGCTTCTCCTGCGATTACTAAAAATAGCGGATAACAGGCTGGTGAACAGTAGCGTCAAGGGATTTTTTTTTTCCTTTTTTGTTTTCCCCCAAGAGCTACTTTCTGTAAAGAAATATTGTTTCTTAATTAATCATTTATCCACTTCATTAGGTATTGTCAGCAGCGGAATAAGAAATAGGGCTGTCGAGATGATGCGCGTTGGTATTTATTTGGTTTTCTGGGGAGCTGGAGATCGTTTGAACACGCAGATGTGTTGGAAACCTACAGCAGAGTTTTTGGATGGGTTGGGGGTCAGGTTGGGATTGACCAGCTTTTTTAGGGGGTTTGCCATCGCTGCCGGTGTCACCAGCTCAGCTCTCTGGGATTTGTCCAGGCAATGCCCCGTGAATAATCTGGAGAAGACCTAGGTGTAAGGATGCTCTTGGGTTGCTGGAATACTGTATGGATGGATTTGACAACTATTAACTCTTTATAATTTATGAAAAAAGAGAAAAAAGATGGAAATACAGAAATGAGCTCGGTGTTGGTTAGACTTCCTACGGCCGCTGCTAGAGATAAATGGATTTAAACTCAAGAGGGCAGATTTAGTTGAGAAATTAGGAAGAAATTTTTGACAATGAGGGTGGTGAGGCAGTGGCCCAGGTTGCCCAGAGAAGCTGTGGATGCCCCATCGCTGGAGGGGTTCAAGGCCAGGCTGGATGAGGCTTTGGACAACCTGGGCTGGTGGGAGGTGTCCCTGCCCATGGCAGGGGTGGGACTCGATGGTCTTGAAGGTCCCTCCCAACCCAAACCATTCCGTGATTCTATGATTTCTTGACGTCCGCTCACCGTGTCCATCTGGATCAAAGGTCTGATAGGCTGTGGGTGGAGAACTCCCCAGCGAGGGTCACAGATAGCAGTCGTGGCAATTCCCATTCTGTGTTGGCTCCTAATCGCCCATCAGATGTTAACGTGGGGCCGCTGCAGCTCTCCAGCCCCGGCGGGCAGTCGGTCTGGTCTGCCGTGGACCTCTAACCTCCGCGTTGACTTTTGTTGGCAGTGGCTCATATCTGTGGAGTCAGCTCTCATCTCTGGTAAATGAATAAACATCTCTTCTTATTATTCATTCATCCCTTTTTTTTTGTCCTTTCTGCCGCTGTCACTCTGTCAATCTGCTCTGCGGCAGAGACAGGGCTGAAATCCGTTTGACTAACGAGAAATGCAAAGACGAGATGGCCCAAAGGACAAGCTCCGGGAAGACACGGGGAGAAATAAAAGAAAATGAACTTCTAATGCAGAGAGTCCATTCGCTGATTTTTATATTTCCTTAATGATTGTCTGGTTTCCTAATGTTTCATGCAAATAAAAAGACCACGGGAAGAATGAAACATGGACTACCTTTTTATGCATTCATCAGCAGCAATTACTCTTTGCTTCATATATTCCAGACTTATATCTAACGACAATAGCTGAACACACTGAATTGATTAGAATCAATTAGGAACCCTTTTTACCTAAAGAGACAATTCTTATTCATGATGGTTTTTTATCATCTCCAAAGTCCTTATTTAAAATTCAAAACCAAAAAAAAAATTTTGACCCGGAAGAATGTAGGATGTATTTTGAAAAAAAAATAAAGCAAAAACCAGAAAACCCAGAAAGATGACTTAACGTAAACCAACTAATTGAGCCATTTAGTCATCATACTGCCTGTCTTATCCCTGCACTTTTTGATTTTATGGAGGATGAAGAGTTTAGAAAAAGATGTACGTGTCTTCTGTTGAGAAGAAACCAACGGTGACAGCGATGCTCCTTGGAGAGAGTCCATGGTGTAGGGACAAGCCAGGTCCTTACAGATGACGTTCCCCATCATGAGGATGGTGGAATTCCCTTGGCGTGGCTCTGGAAGACGGTCCCTGCAGCCCACTCCCGCGGTTCTGGGTGTAGATTTTGGGAGTGGCCATCGGGATTGACCCGCAGACCCGCCTCCAGTGCTCTCCAGTCAAAACCAATGCGACGGAGACTTACAGGTACGAGTCAGCCTGGGCAGGTTCCTTTAAAGGCTTGATACCGATGTTGGTTGTATTTAAAAACCAACGTTAACTTGGATCTTCCCTGACACCATTCCCACACCCTGAAGCACAGAAAACTCCTTCAGAGACAAGCTTTGAAACGGACACCCGAAGGATTTAATTATTTCCCTGGGTCTGATGCTCGACAATTGCCGGTGCGACTCCGGCTGCTCAGGTATTAGTTTCAGTCGAGATCGCCGGCACGCAGCCAGAGTGAGGAAGGATCTGGATTAATTATAGACCCAACCACCTGCTTCGCCTAGCGCGAGCTCCCCGGCTTTGCAGCTAATTTCACGTTGGCAGGCTCCATCCTCATGACGATGGGAATGGAAGCGGGCTCGTACGACGCTCCCCAGCACAATAAATTCTGGATGTGCCACTCAATACTCAGCAAAAATGGATTGGAAGCTCCAAAGTAGGTTTTGCTCGTTAAATCCGTGTGCGTTTCTGGAATGGAAGAGGGAAGGGGGATTTAGATCCCACCCAAGCTCTTCTCTCCTTGGGCTGTGCTGGCTGACGGAGGGAGAGCGGGATGTCTAGGGACGGGAGAACGGAGGCGGTAGGAGATGGAAGTTCAGGGAAATTTGCATTTTTCAAGGTATTTCAAAAAAAATAAATGAGGCCAGCCATCACTGGTGGTTTCCCTTACCAAGGTCCTTCTTTTTCTTTTGTCTCCCCTCGCTCTGACCTGAAGGGTGAAGGACTGAAGTGGAACTTTATGGCAGCCTGGAGTTTCTTTAGCCTAGCCTAAAAATCTGGAAAAATCATTATTAGGCCAATAATTTCTGATGAACATGTTCTGGGAAATGGTGTCAATTATAACCATGTCGGACTTTGTTATTTCAGTCTATTACCTGCAAATGAGTTATTCAGGAGCAAGAAGTTCAATTGATAAAAGGCCAAAAATCAATAGGTAAGATTGTAGAGATTAATTCTGCGTTCGTAATGGATTTCCACCCCCCCCCATTGAGGTTTCCAAAAGCTTTTGTAGACCGTCTGTCTTAGACCTAAATTTAAGTTTCTTGGAGCTAAATTTGTGCCTGAACTCAAGCGAAACTTTGTAAATCCTTTTTTTTTTTTTTTTTTTTTTTTTTTTTTTTTTTNTTTGTTAATAATTTCAAAATTACAGCCATTGGGGAGAAATGATGAGGGCTATAAAAACGCACGGGTCCGTCTTTAGCAGAAATTGCAGCAAGTTTTCTGGGTGCAGTGCGTTAACGAAGGAAGGGATAATTTAGTTGAATATTTATGTGACGGCACGAGTCAAAAATGAGGACGTTGTTGCGCAGGCTGCCGTACCGGCTCAAGGAGACTCATTCAATCAGAGAGATTCTTGAGCTAAATAAAGAAGAAAAAGGGCAACTTGAGGCTGCAGCATCCCAGCCAAGCGCTGGACGGCCACGTGAAGGCTCATCCTTGAAGAGTCCTTGTTCCGACTCCGTGTGCCCAGCACAGGTCCCACAGGATGTTTGGAAAACTGCTGCTGACTCAAGTCTTCTTCTCCCGGTGTTTGACATCGGCTACACCCAAGTTTCTCATTTCTTTTTTGCCTTTTTCTGCTGAGCCAGCGTTTCCCGGCTCTCCATCCACCCACCTTTCATCGTCAATGGTCGGAAGCTTTGAGCCATCATCTCCATCTCCGAGCCCATCAATTAGTTTCTGTTTTAATCAAGGGATCCGCTCTTTCTCTCCGGGCCCATCAATCATCTCTGGCTCTTTGTGGAGCCGCCGTCATCCATCCTTCACCTGCCTCATTACTCGGAGGAAGGCTGTGCCGCCGCCGCGGGCAGGGAGGCTGCTGTGCCAGCGCTCCCCCCCTGCGCGTTCTTCTCCAGCGGGCAGAACCTTGATATTTCTTCTTTTCTTTAGGTTTTTGTTCAAGGCCAGGCTGGATGAGGCTTTGGGCAACCTGGGCTAGTGGGAGGGGTCCCTGCCCATGGCAGGGGGTGGCACTGGATGGGCTTTAAGGTCCCTTCCAACCCAACCCATTCTGTGATTATTCCGGCTCAGGGTGGGCAGGGATCCGTGCGACCAAGAGCGTTGCACGATGTTGTTCGGTATCAAACGGGGTCTGGCAGCGCGTCTGCCTCTGCGACACGGAGCGGCGCGTGCGAGAAACCCACCACAAACAGGTACCAATCTCAACCCGTTCATCTCTAATTCATTAAGCATATCACAGACCTAATTAAATGGGAAACAACGCCCAAAGTCAACGGCGTCATGTGAGCATCCTGCCACTGGTGGGGGGGACGATGACGAGTGACCGTAGAGTTTACATCCGTGTAAATCCCTTTCGAGGGTTGAGGATGCTGCTGGGTTTCTTGTTCTGCCAAGCATCCTTATATCCTATATACCAATATATACCCTATTTTATATTTATTTTATTTTATTTTATTTTATTATCTATCCTATATATCCTTACATCTCCTACACCAATACCACTCTGCAGTGGGATGTAGGAATTGAAACACTTCTCTCTGCAGAGAGGTGTCCACGTCCCACATGAGCTTCTCGTTCGGAGCCGGGGAGGACGCTGCGTTCGGAGCTTTCTCTGCCCGACCGCGAGCAAAATCCGGGCTGCGAGGATGCTGGAGGAGACGGGGTTAGCAAACAGCTTGTCTGCCGTACTCGCAGACACGCGAAGGAGCAAATAAGACGGGTGTAGCGAGGCATGTTTCTCATTAAATACAGCAACTGGAAGCGCAGCGCCCGGCAAAGGGAGCTCATTTATCATCGCGCGGGGATGACACTGGGTTTTATTACCGCTGGGGCTGTAGGTAAACTTCTCTCTGGCTGGGTAACGCCAGGCATCGGAGCGCTGTAGTTGCCAAGGCTTCGGCTCCTGGGTTGATATTTCCCGGCTGCTCCGTCGCAGCTCTTATCGCGTGGTTGAATTTTGGGCAACGCCATCCCAGCCTCTGCGTGCACCGCGTCCCGCTGTCCCCAGGCGTAGGGACCGCCGTCACCTGCACGGACTTAACCTTGGCATCTCGGTGCTTTGTCCCCTGGAATCGCCGCTCTCCCCACCTCGCCGGCTCTCTTGCCTTAAGCCCATCCTCCAGAGGGTGATTTTCCAGCCCTAATACTGCGCCTTAGCTGACAAGACAGCGACAAGAGCTGCTGCGTCGCGTATTTATTTATTTATTTCTTGCGCAGACGGCAGCAGCTCCGAATCCAGGCTCTTGCAGTTCCTGACGCTAATTGTCCTGTTAAATCTGTGTGCGAATTCGATATCATGAAGCCATCATCTGATGACTCAACGTTCCATTAGCATCTCATTTGTGTCGAGCGTTGGGGTGCGCAGACGTCGGCGTGCCCGTGCAGTGGTGCAGCCGGTGACAATGTGTGAAAACAGAACAAAGCGCCGCTAAACCGCCTCTTCTTTAGTTTTTAATTTGATTTTTTTTTTTTCCTGCTGTTGGCAGCTCCCAGCCCTGTGCATCCTTTGGGTGCTAACCCCAGCAGGGATTACCCCACTCCTCTGCTGCCGAAGCTCCGAGCCGGTGATGTTCTTGGGGAACTCTCCTTGACACCCAACGTTGGCCAACTGCCGTCTTCTTTTTGTTGTTGCGTCGACCTCCCCCTAGGATGACCCATCCCATGGCGTTCCTGCCCAAGGTGGCCCCATTCCATAGCAGGACGTACGCGTGCTCACGGCACCATTGACCCCAAACAGACCTTTAATGACCCGGTAACGAGCTCCAGTCATTCCAGTGCTGTGCTATGGACCTCAACGGGCTTTGGGTTGGCTGGTAAGACTTTACGATGGGTTTTACTTATTCCTAGCTCCTCGCTGCTTTTTTGTTTGCTTTTTTTTTTTCTTGGTTTAAGGTCTTTCGCCATTACTTGAACAAAGTTTTATGTGTTTTAATTTTCTTTTATTACTTTGTCGCCGATTTCCAACGGCTTTGCAAGACGAGTCAATGCGACAGAGCTCCTCCAAACCCCCGTTCATCAACGTCTTGTTTTACTCTTTCATCTCTAACTGCTCTCCAATCACTTGGACAACTGATGCTTCTGAGCTTGCAATTAGACCCACGCTTTCTCCTTCTGATGAAGGAAGATTAATTAAATCAGTGCTTTTCAAGGCTAGAACAAATGCAGCAACATTTTTTTGGCAATTTTCTCCTTCCTTTAAACCTGGAGCCTATTAATTTAAGACACCTGGCACAGAATTAACATTTTTGCCCTGATAGAAAACAATAAGCTGAGATTTATACACTGGAGCCGGATGGAAAGCCTGCTTTTTCCTTCCCAAAATGCAAATTATAGAATAAAACAACTTGAGATAAGGGGAAAAAGTTTATAACCTTCCATCCAAAGACTAAGACAAACTTTTACAATGAACCTTTCATTTTTTTTAGCCACACCTAAGAAAAAGAGGGGATAACAGGGTGATATAGAACTATCTGTATTTATCTCGTGGAGCATTCGCGCTGCTCTGTCCTCTGAAATTGCCCGTTACGCCAGTGCTGTGTGTGTCCATGGGCATGTTTATAAGCATATCTCAGGGATGCCCCATCCCTGGAGGGGTTCCAGGCCAGGCTGGATGAGGCTTTGGGCAACCTGGGCTGGTGGGAGGTGTCCCTGCCCATGGCAGGGGGTGGCACTGGATGGTCTTGAAGGTCCCTTCCAACCCAACCCATCCTGGGATTCTATGAACTCCACGGTTGGCTCGAAAGGGGGGTGATGGGCACAAAGGGAGACGTTGTTTTGCAAGGTCCAAACCCACTCTTGTTCCTTCCCTCCATCCAGATGAAGCCACCCAACGTCCAGTGAGCCCTGTGCAGGTGGAAACAACAGAAGCGCATCAACCAGATTTACCCAACGCCACTGCTGCTCCCCGAGGTGGAAACGACAGAAGCGCATCAACCAGATTTTCGTTGGGATTGATCCAAGTTGGATGCGGTGAAAGGAATCGGGTCCCTGTGAGTGTCACAGCTTTGGTGACAGGTCACCCAGCCTGGAGAATAGGGGGTCTGCACCCCCGGAAAGGACTGTGCCACACCAGCGTCCCCAAGCCGCCGTTATCCATGCCGGGAGCATCACTGGTCATCCAGAAACTTCTCACCCTGAGGCTGCCTGCCTTCCTTCCTTCCATCTCCTCCAGAGGGAAGCACCAGCTCCAGCCCTGCCCGTCCAGCGTGAAATTCCCATTAAAACCCGCACGGTTCACGGACCCGGGGGCACGAGCCCTGTAATGGAGCAGGTAATGCTCATGGTTGAGTTTAACGGTTATTTAAATCTCTCTCTTGCTCCGATACGGGAATATTAACACTGTGATCGAGGTCTTTCCATCTTCCAGCTCTTCATCCCGCAGAGCCCATGGTTTGTATAATGAACCAGGGGACCCAAGTGGTTAAGATATCAAAACGAGGCAAATTTCTTTTTTTTCTTTTATTTTAAACTCTGGAGTCTGCTCTTTTTGTACTTGTTATGAATGAATAAAGCGATATTGGGTTTGTAAGGTTAATAATAATTAACGCATTGATTAAAAATAAGAAATTATGCAACTGGAGCAAAGAAAAACCCTTTTCTAGAGGAGATTGTTTCCTAGGAGGTTTCCTTCTGTTACAGAAATATTTACTTGTAATCAGAAAAACATTTTCTTCTCATGGAAGAATAAAAAAATCATTTTCTCCCCAGCCTAATGGGCAGAGGCATATGTTTTTTTAATAAACATATGTACAGATATTTTTTTCTGCCGTCAGGAATTAGTATTCAGGAGCTTTACAACATTTACACATCTCCATGCCTTTTTTTTTTCATTTTCTTTAATTAATTTTCACTCTGAGTCCTCTGCTGGTTTCGCTGGGTCTTCCCATGATCATTGAGGCCAGCCTAAATTTTCGGCATCGGAGCTTTAATGACGAGGGGGTTGCCCCACTCGACTGAATTTTCCCTTTCTCCTCATGGGGCAGGTTTCTCCTTCACCATTTTTGGGATGGATTTGCCGTTTTTTGGCTCTTTGATGGAAGGACTCTGCTGGGATCTTCCAAACTCAACAGTCTTCACGCCGTTGGGAATAGAGACCCCCCAGGTCCATCCTTGGGATCCGCTCCTCTTCTTGGAGGTGGTTTTCCGGAGATGAAAGTTCTTTTGGAGAGTCTGATCCTTGGTCGATGGCTTTGTAAAGAGGTTTGAAATTTATTATATTTGTATATATTAATATATTATTCTACATACTTTAATTTTTTTATTTTTGTATATATTTGTATTTAATATATTTTATATTCTATTATATATGATTGTATAATATTCTATTTTTATATTATTATTTGTATCTTATTTGCTTATATTATTTTATTATTTAATATTTCTTCTCCAAATGCAGAATAAAACGATAGCTCTTGCCCTAAAAACAGAGCAGCCTGCCCGTCTCCCAGCATCTTTTAGCCTCCGATGGACCAAGGTGCCTGTCACCACCCTCCGCTCGGGTGACCACCAGCTTGGGAGGATGCTGGGATGGGCAGCTGGGAGCTTGCTGGACCTTTCCCTCCTCATTCCTTTTTATTCCCATCACAGCATCGTTATTAGCGGTGAAGTTTTTATACTTTGCAGCGAGCCCAGCCAGGTCGTGATGTGTTATAAATCCTCGGGCTCTGCTTCTCGCTGGGCACAGGGTATGCTTGGCCCCATTAGGAATAATAGCGGGAATAACCATAAACCATTAATTTTGACGAGATCAGCCCCCTATCACCTTAAAAAAGAGCCCACGGATACCATGGGAGACATTGAGCCATTTCCACCCTTCACTCCCTTAATGAATAAAAATACGGAAGCGGCCGCGGTTTGCCAACGGACACCTGGAGCCCATGAGATGGGCAGGGATGCCTGGGGGGGAAAATGCCAAAAAAAAAAATAAAATTGCTGCCGGTGCTCCCAGAAATTCTTTTCTTCCATTTCAATCTCCCCTCTTTCAGTTTAAAGCCATTCCCCCCGCGTCCCATCCCTGCACCCCCTGGTCCAGAGCCCCCCCAGCTCTCCTGTAGCCCCCCAGCAGCACTGGAAGGTCTCCCCCAGGGAGATAAAATCCCTCCGCGTGCTGCAAAACCAACGATCCGATGTGCCCCGTAGGCAATGATGGTCTTGGCTTAATTTGCAATTAGGGAAGGTGCCCCGCCACGTTAGGAAAATCCAGGAAAAAAAATTCTCAAGCCCCTTCATCCCTTCCATGACCCCCGAGGATGATGAGGGCTGAGCCTTCCTCCCACGGGATGAAGAGCAAAGCGACCTGGGCATCCAGCGTAAAGACCAGGAGGGGTGATGGATGGAACAGGTCCCTCTGCCAGGGCGTGGCTGGCAATGGAAAAATTAAAAATATTTTTCCGAAAGAGCCCGACATCCTTTGGGGACACCGTGGGGACACCATGAGGATTTTTAGCCACAGTCTGGGGGGGACCTGAAGCCGTTCTGGGAAGCGCTGCCCATCAGATGGGGCTTTGCTTTGGGTGGGAGGCACCCTCCTGCTCTTTTATCCAAGGAAAAAAAAAAAAAATCAACAAACGAGCCCAAGAAAAGTAATTAAACGTGTCCCAAAGGCTGGGGATTGTGTCGAGCGTGTGACGGGCACTGAAGATGCTGCAAAGGGACGTTTCCAAAAGCGAGACTGCGCCGGGATGCTCGTTGCTGGAGATCTCAACGGTTCTGTGCCGTTGGGAGGCAGGACCCCACCAGCCGTGTTTGTCCCCATGCTGTCACCTGTGTCCCTTTGCATCCCTATCGTCACCCCTCCGTGTCCCTTTGCGTCCCCATTGTCACCTCTGTGTCCCTTTGCGTCCCTATCATCACCCCTCTGTGTCCCCATCGTCACCTCTCTGTGTCCCTTTGCATCCCCATCGTTACCCCTGTGTGTCCCTTTGCGTCCCCATCGTCACCTCTGTGTGTCCCCATTGTCACCCCCACTGTGTCCCTTTGCGTCCCCATCGTCACCCCCACTGTGTCCCTTTGCGTCCCCATCGTCACCCCTCCGTGTCCCCTTGGCGTCCCCATCATCACCCCTCCGTGTCCCTATCGTCACTTCTCTGTGTCCCTTGGCGTCCCTATCGTCACCCCTCTGTGTCCCCAATGGCCAAATTCTCAACCCAAATTCAAACCCAATTTTTAATCCCAGGGAATATATTCCGGGGGGATGCGCTGTTACAACCAGAAACTCACCTTAAAGCATCTTTGCCTCCGGCAGCGGGGAATTCATTCCAGCATCCAGCTCCCCCCTTCCCCGGGGGGGTCTCACCCCCATCCAGGGCTGACCCCCGCTCACCATCCCTCCTCGCCCGGTCCGGCCGTGCCATCTGCTGGCAAATGGAAGGAAAAAAAAATATATTGAAGATGACTTTTGCCAAAACTTAATTAAGAAAAGAGGCTGAAGGAGGGGGCACCTGCGATTTTCCTGAGCAAGCCCCCCCCCCCAGCCCTCCTTCCATCCTCTGTCAGTCCCATAAGAGCTGGATTGCGGGGAAATATTTTCCCAGGAGGTTGTTTCCCGATGGAATTTGTCTCTCGAGAGGTTTCCTGATCGTTGTCTCTGCAGCAATACCCTGATTTCTTATTTTAAGAGTGGAAAACTAAATTTTTAAAACTGCTCATTTTTCTTTGCTCTCAGCTGCTATTTTTTTTCCCCATTTTCAGGGCTTTTTCCCCTTGTTTTCCTACTTTTCCCCTTTGCCATCCCCTCAGTGGATAAAAAAAAAGAAAGAAGAGAAACAACCAAACCCAGAAATCAAAGTCAACACCCAAAACACATCCTTCTATTTTCTGTCTCTTAATTTTTTATTTTTTTTTTGCTTTCAGGAGGAAAGCAGAGAAATGGGTTACTGGGGAGCTTGGCTGTTTGCAAAATATTATAATCAGGGTTTGATCAATGTATTTAAATTCAGCGTAATTTTTTTTTAATTCTCTTGGCTTAATTATCCTGGAAATTCTGGGTCTAATTGCATTTTTAAATAAGAAAAAATATTTATACACACTATTTACTATTTTATATGCAATATTTACTATATATAATATAATATAATATATAC
>VZTO01006663.1:0-16073 GCA_013400615.1 Syrrhaptes paradoxus
AAGCTTTAGGCAAGACTGAGGCTTTGCTGTTTTAAGGAGCAGCTTTGAATGTTTGTGTGGCTGCTGTGACCCTCTCAGAGTCTGGTTAACCAGCTGATAGAGATTTTTTTTCCCCTGAATGTGAAGAGGCTGGAACAAATAAATAAACATTCCTAAATGCATGCTTTATTTAATCTTAATTTACCCAAGGACTTCAAGTGAGTTTAGTTTAAAACAAACATGCTGCAATGCATCATCCTGTAAAATATGTTGTTTCATGAAAATCACTGGAGGGTCAGTACTGTGCTGTTCTGAGGTCCTAGAGGGGCTGGAGCTGTAAGCCCACGTTAATCTTACTGATAGCTGTATAACGAGCTTTATATCTGTTATTTAGATCTGAACAGTGTGCTTTCCTGGAGCTGTTTGTCGATTCATTGCTTTGCTGGATCAGAGCTCTAAGGGACTAATTTCTGATGCAGAGAGAAGCCCGCAGCGGGTAAGAGCTCTTCCGTCTCTTTCACTTGGACAGAAACTAAGCCAATGAAAAGTCCCCGTTTACTTGATTTTCAGTGTTTTAATTCTAAAGTACTAGTTGCTCTTACCATCAACTGTGAAACACTCTGAAATGTCCAGAGGACTTCCTCAGCCTGAGGCAGCCCTGTGGCAGCAGATGCCACTTGCTGTGACTCCGGTGCCCTCCCGTACGGGATGCGCCGCATATGGAGCAGCCACGGCTGACCCGACGGAGAATCCATCTGCTGTAAGGGTATTTTTTAAGCTGTCATGATTACTTGCTCTGAGTGTATATTCCAACCAAGGATTTAAAAATTGATTCTGAAAATCCTGAAATCCCTGGAGAGACTCCAATCCAGAACGGCTTACGCGTTTTCTGCATCTTTCTCAAGGTTTCTGTGTTTTCCTCCAGACCTGTTGACCTGTACGATCAACACGTGAAGAGCTGTTTGCTAATCATGGTTGGGGTTTTATTCATATTGTCACTGAAGTTATCAGAACCAAAAGAAGGGACACTTGTCTTCTGCGGGGTCGGTGTTTGTCGTGGCAGCGGGCACCGCGCGCAGGGCACCGCCTGGCTGCTTTGCGGAGCCGTCCCGCTGCTGGCTCGCTGTCAGGGGCCGCTGCGGGACCAGGATTTCGTGGGAGGGGTGTCTGTGCAGGTGCATGCCTGTGTCCGTGGGAGAGAGAAGCCTCGGGCCCTCGCTCTCTCCGTCAGGGCTGTTCACACTTTGCACGGAGCTGCCTTGGGTTGGTTTTTGTGCCTTGTGGGGCGAGTGCCTGCGCTTTGCAGTATTTACTTACAAGCTGTGTTGAAAAGCAGATCATCTGGAGCTGATAGGAGTTGTAAACAGAGCCCTTCCAAGGGCACAAAATGTGCTGGCAGCTTCTTCTGCAAGAAAATAATTCTCCCCATCTGTGGTTGTGTTTATAAGAGGATTCTAAATATATCTCTCATCTCCTGGTGGTGCTTAGCAGCGAGCCTGTTCCTGCATTACGGGGTTGGAAGTCAGTGGGCTCTTGAGACCTGTTTCCTGCAGAGCACGGTGGGTGCCGTGTCACCTCGGTTCCTCGGTTGGCGGTGGTGGGCGATACCGCTGCAGTCCCTGCGGTCGGGGTGGTGCTCCCTGCCATGGCTGTCCCCTCTGCGGGAGGACAGTCACCTGGCTGCCGGGGGCAAACACCAGATGCAATTGTTACGGATCAGAGCTGTCCCGAAACCTCTGCTTTCGCTGCCACTGATTCCGCGGCATTATGACAAGAGCACCCTGTGAGAAATGATTTAATCTTGCTCTGTGTCCTTCTGGTGGATTTCTTTGCAGCTGATTACAGTGGCACCCTGGAGGGGTTCAGGGCCAGGCTGGATGAGGCGTTGGGCAACCTGGGCTGGTGGGAGGTGGCCCTGCCCAGGGCAGGGGGTGGCACTGGATGGGCTGTAAGGTCCCCTCCGGCCAAACCATCCCGGGATTCTGTGATTCTAAGATGCCACATAATGACTGTCAGAAGCTACAGAGCACAAGGATGTTAGTCCCTTCAGGAACCTCTGTCGGGGTGCTGCGGGTGGGCAGGACAGATTCCCTACCCGGGGCCCCTTTGACGGACCGGGTTGTCCTGAGTAGAAGGATTATTACCTGTGGCGGTGGAGCTGGGCAGGTATTTTGCACTGCTTTCAGGTTAATTGTTTTTGTCATTTACCGCTTTTCTGTTCTGCCGTTTGAAGGGGAAGAAAAGACGCGTTATGTTATCTTAGTTAAACGGCAGAGAAACCAGCCTGGGGTTCCTGGGGTTCATGGGGTTCGGGTGCGTTTCAGGGGCTAGAGCACCCAAAGGGGCAAGCCTTGCCCGCGCCAGAGGAAAAGGATGAAGCTGATCTGTCGATTCTTTAGAGAGAAGAAGAGAAACAAACTAGTGGTATTGAAACGGATAATTTTGTCTTACATACATTTATTTTGGAGTATAATGGATCAAAGAAAAGAAGACCTGGCTGAAAAAGCAGCAGCAGCAGGAGTGGTATTGAATGGCAGGAGCTTTGAAAAGAGAAGCCTTGTGAAGGAAGACTCTGTGCTAGCTGATAAGTGGACTCCTGATAAAGGAAACAATTGACGTTGGCGTTATTTGCCGGTGACTGAGGCTGAGAGCGCAGCCCATGCTGCGTATGCCCACGCACCACAGGACAGCACGTTGTGCTGCGGGCAAGGACGTTTCTGTGTGTGTGCCCACGTTGTGCAGGCACACGGGGAATAGTTGTTCAGCCCTTCGAGTCGGAGGCGTTTCCAAATGGCAGAACAAATGGTTCTGGCATGGAAAAGAGAGATTACTTCAGCCAGATAGAAGTGTGCTCAGTTTGCAAATGCTGCAGTTTGACTTTGTTTTTTAAATGACCTTTCTTCGCACATTGTGCTTCAAAACGTATTATTGGAACAGTAGGTAAAGTGCTGTATAGGTGATTTTCTCTGGTGTTTACAAAGGGACAGCCGTGGTCAGCTGTTACTCTTTATTTATATGTAACTGAGCTGTGCTGGAGGTTTTGAGCCAAAATGCAATTACAGCTGCAGAAGATGCTGTGCTGGCTGTTGTGGGATAGCCAGGAGCCACTTATGTCCTTATTGATCTTTTTTCCTCTCAGTTTTGAGTTCTAGCAACTTTTTTTTTTTTTTTTGTATTATGTAAACTGAATGTGTCACTTTGTCTCTTTTTTTGTTCTGCATGCAG
This sequence comes from Syrrhaptes paradoxus, assembly GCA_013400615.1. NCBI lineage: Eukaryota > Metazoa > Chordata > Aves > Pterocliformes > Pteroclidae > Syrrhaptes > Syrrhaptes paradoxus. Next base: position 3,205 of record VZTO01006663.1, read on the forward strand.
TGTGACTTTTTTTTAAGATTGTCCTTAACTGTTGTTACCCAAGCACGGGCTAATCCTCGCAGTAGCTGTATGGGGCAGGTGGGATTTCACTTGTTCAAACCGTGGTGCCTGGGGTGAAGCGAACGCTCTCCTCTCCCAGGTTTAGTTAGGTGCGTGGGGCTGGGATGCTTTCCCAGACACCTCGCGTGCGGAGGCTCCCCACCGCATGGGCTGTGCTTGTGCATCGTGCTGCAGAGGCACATGGGCTCGCAGCCCCCGTCTGCTGCTGAACCGCTTCCGAGTCACCGTCCAGACAGCCTGCTGGGAGGCCTTTGGGATGCACTTACAGCTCCTTCAGCTCTGCTCCGTCTGAAGGGACTGCGTCGGTGCAGGCGAAGGGCCCTGCGCAGGTCGGTGGGAGAGGGGGCTGCTGTGCAGGCAGCAGCGATCGAGTGACTGGTCAAACGTATTTTCTCTTCAGCGGCCTGGCAGGGTCCTTCCAGCCCTGGAGTGTCCCACACAACCCGGCTTGTCCCTCCGAGCTTCCCACGGCTCACTGCAGTCTTTTGCCACGCTGCTTTGGGGCCAGATACTGCAGGAGCTGCTGGGGCATGATTTAGCCCTTGTGTCCCTGCAGTTGTTATCATGAGTTCATTAACCTGGCTGGGAACTTCCTGGTAAGGAAAGCTGGTTTACGGTAAATAAACGGCAAATTGACCAAAACAGGAACTCTGGAGGATGGAGCTGGCCCGGTTGTTTGCTAGTTCAGAAATGGTGGTGTGTAACGACGCTGTCAGAATGAGCCGCAAAGTCTCCTGAGTACAGGGCGTGCTGTCTGAGCGGGCTCGGCAGATCCTGCAGATCTGACACACGGTGCGTCTGCAGGAGCAGGGGGTTCTCCGGACAAACTGTTCGCAGTACCCCCGGCGGCTGCGGGCGATGGCGTGTGGCAGTAAGCGGCTCAGAAGGGCACAGCTGGTGCCCGGTTTCTGGTTGTCCCCAACGTCGGGCTGTTCCAGCCCCGTGCCAGTAAACCCGGGGGTGCTGGCGGCGTCAGTCGGCTCCATTGTTAGCTGAGGGTTGCTCTTGGGCACTGGGTATTTATAGAGCCCAGTACAGACATTGCGAAAGGAGACCTCGGGCACAGCACCCGGTGGGGGTGAGTTTGAGATCAGCCTTTCCACTGCGCCCCGGGGAGCGAGGTTTCGGAGCACACGGCACCCGGTGCATGGAGATGGTGCCCAGAGGAGCGGTGGTGTTTGGGGAGGGGACGGGGTTTCGAGCGCTGTGTGTTCTGTTACAGACGTGGGTCCGGGGTCCGCTGGGTCTCAGCCTGTGTTCCTGCAGGGACTGTCAGCATCCCAAGGCACGCCCGGCATCTCTGTTTTGAGATGGTCTCTGCTGCCGATAGGGACGTCGCGAGGTGCTGGGGAAATGTTTGAATTGCTGCAGACAGGCAGGGACAGCCCGGCTGGGGCTGGAGGTCCAGCCAGGGAGGTGTTTGGCTCCGGAGGCACTCTCCACCCTGTCAATAGTTGTGTGCTGTCAGAAATGCCCTTGGGCCTTGGGATTTCAGCGTACCCCAAGGACTTGGTTTCTTGCCAGAGATCTCTGCTGCTTGTTCCTGACCGCTGTGGATTCATTTCTGCCGCTTTGCCCGTCCCCAGCAGCGCTGGCTGCCCGCTGGGGCTGGGCATGATGCCGGGTCTGTTCTCCCTCGGCTGTTCCCAAGTGCCGTGTTTCGGGAGCTTTCACCGGCCCGGCTCACAGATGGGGTTCGAGGCCGTACCTCTGTGGCATGTTTTGATGTTTACAGTGACCTTGCAATGAATCTTAATTCAAACTAGATCAGATGCAAATAAAGGTGTTTACTTAAAGTGATCGTATCAGTGACAGGCAAAGCTTCTCAAATCACGGTTGCTTGCTTCCCCGTGGGAATGAACGTTGAGCAGTTCCTTGTGCCACGGTTTATGGTTTTGGGGGGAAAATCCGGCTCCTGCTGGAGTTAGGTGCCACGGGTGCAGTGGGGAGTTAACCAAGTGCTTTGGCAAGACTGGTGGGCTCGGAGAAAAGCGAATCTGTGCTTCAAACCGATTCCACTCACCCCATCCGCTGCCAGGGCCGTCTGCTGCTGCAGCTCGTCTTCTGCCCGGATAACTGCGCCCAGATAAAGGTTTCTCTGCAGCCCAGCGGGGATGTCTGCGGCACCCAGCCTCGGCGATTCGGCCGCGCTGGCAGGGGCGTGTGGAGCAGCCGGTGGCACTGGCAGCCGGCAGCTTGTGGAATATCAAAGAGCACGTGCTCGGAACAAACTGTCCCCACATTGGTGCCATCACTGTAAGGACGGGTGTGCTTTTGTGGCTGGCTTCAGTTAGCCTGGATGTATACGCTGCGTGGAGCTGGAGCTCTCCGGGGCTCTGCCGGCATCGCAGCTGCAGGCTGGCTGCTGTCCTTGGCTGTGGCAGCACAGCAGCTGCTGAGAAAAAAGGGTGACATGGATCGGGGGCTGGCCAGGAGCTGACCCCAGCACAAGGGCGAGACTGCTGTTGTATCGTGTACAGCATTTCTGTGCTGAGCTCGGCTGAACGAGCGCAGGTTTGCTGTCGTCCGTGCGAGCACGTGGTGAGTGGGATACCACCTGCCAAGGAGATCTAGTCATCGGAGGCGAAACATCTCCCGCTCGTGATCCAGCCTAATCCCAGGATGCTGCTGTGTGTGCATCGCTGTCAGATGCTTTAATAGTTTTAGCCAGAAGGTATTTCAGTAATTACAAGCTGCTTGCAATTAGAATTAGTACAGTTACACCGAAGGAATGGGATTTGTGTAGGTGCCCAAAGACACTTTTTGAAAAATAGAGCAAAATTTCCTGTGTAAAGAGTAAAACAACCCTAAGACACAGTTTGTTTGAAGGGTTATGTCAGTATTGGTCCTGGCGAGCCACGTGTGTTCTCTGCCGGTCTGTTAGCTCCTCTTGTATGTTGCTAAAGAAAACCCTTCCCTTTGAAATACAGAAAGAGCAGCTGCCAAGGAGAAAGATCATTTTTATTGGTCACAATAACCAGCGAAGGGTGTGGAGCAGGGATATGCCCTTTTTCCCACTCCAGTATTAGCAGTGTGTTTGAATGGTTTTTTTTTCTCCGTTGGTTAAAAACCCTGTCGGCTGAAGATTTCTCCTGAAATTTTGTAATTGCACTTTTCTCGGGATAGCAGATGTCTGTAGTGTCCTGTGACTCGTATGTTTGTGTGTGCCGTCCCTGATGAACCTTCTGGATTAGGGGAGAAGGGATAACGCGTTCTAATCCTCCAGCTTTGGGTTTAGAGTGTAAGGTAAAGCCACCTGGCGATTGCTCTTGTTTGAGCCGATGGTTCTGAGACAAGTGGATGTTCTCTGCGCGCAGCAGAAGGGCGCATCCAGGTACGAGGTGATTTGCTGTCTAGCAAATTTCTCCCTGGCTTTTTACAATGTCGGTGTATTTTGTAAGCAGTGTGTTAACTCCTCAGTTGCTGTTTTCTGCTGGGATGAGCCCTGGCTGCTGGCACTCCACGTACCAGGGTTATGGGGAGGCAGTTTTTGATGGGAGGCTGGAGAGAACCCGAGGGACAGCCCGGCTGGTTCACCTTGCTGCTGACACGTGCACACTGCCACTAACGCCCAGGCTTGCCGTGTCCTACCCCCGAGGCTGAGACTGAGCAAAACCCAACCCGTCAGAGCCCCCTGCTCCGGGCGCTGCTGCTGCAGGAGCAGGTTTGTCCCCCGGGTGTTGTTCTGTCTCCTGCATGTCCAGGTTGGTCTGACCACAGAACCCAGCATTAGCCAAATGACAATATTTGCGCCCAAAATTGAGTGTTAAGTCTACAAAGCATTAACGACGGGGCTTAGAGCCGTTAAGCCCCACCGTGCCTTGTGTCCTGGGAGCAAGCCAGCACGCAGCGTTGGGGTGCAGAGGGAGCGTCCGTTCGCCTGGGGCTGGGCTGCGGGAATGAACTGTGCCCCGCGTGCCCAGAACGCAGACAGAGCCTGGGAACTGTTAAACCGGAGGAAGCGAGCGATGGAGGAGGCGGCAGGCGTTCAAAGGGAGCATGCGGTGGGGTGGTAAAAGTGGAGCAAAGCAAGTATGTGGTATCCGGGAGGGACCGGGGCGCCAATCGGATCCACATGTCACAACAAAGAGTCAGGGAAGGAAATCTGCCCGAGCGTGAGCAGGCTGAGCTGCGGGGCTGGGGAGACCCAGCGGGTGTTTCCCACAAACCCTGAGGAGCAGGAGCTTGGCTCCGTCCCTCTGGGAGCTCCCTCTGACTGTGCTGCAGCCTTCGTGTAACCCGCATCCGGAAACCTTCCCCAGCGTGTTCTGCAGTGCCGGCTGTTCTCGCTGGGGAAGGATCACTGGCTGCCGTCGAGTGTGTGCACATCGCTGACAGTCGGGATTCTGCTCCTTCCCGCTGCTGCTTTTCCTTGCGTTGTCCCTCGTTACTTCTGCAGGGCTACGCAGGGTCTCAGGAAGTGGCTGGAGACCCTGGTCCCGTTGGAAGCAGAGAAATGTCCTTCTCAGTTCCGTGGTGTGATTTTGGGCAGGGATTCCAGAGTTCCCTCCTTACACACCGGGGATGGTTCCACACGAAGGACTCTGCCTTCTGCCGCCGTGTTCGCTGTTGCTTTGTGGGGCGATGTAATGCTCTGCGGTGGCTCCAGAGCTCTCATCCCCAGTTTTTAGCGCTCGAGGAGCGGTTTGCCTCCCTGCCATGAGGACTGTGCGAGGCGCGAGGCGGAGGAGGGTTGAGACCTCGGTTCCGCTGTGGAGCTCTCCCGGAGAAATGCTGCCTCGCTCACATTGCTGATGCTTGGTGGAGTAGCGGCCAGAGTTGATGTTGTTAGTGTGTGTTAATGAAAAATGTGTCCCAAAGGATGCTGCGATTTGTGAGCCCTGCACCTCTCTTTGCCTAGTTGCACGTGCCAGAGGAAAGCAGTTAGCTCTGTTTAGCGCTACCAAAACGTACCACTCGCTGTTCGAGTAGGGCAGCTGGGGAAACGGTGTCCCTCTGCTTCCCCGGGTGTATTTTCAGCCGCCCTCCAAAGCAGATCCATCCAACAGCTTCAGAGGGGGAAAAGAAGAAATGTTTGTAAGGCCTTGACCGGAAAGGAGCTATTCGCATACCACCATGCGATGGGGTTCCTGTGTTCCCCAGTTAGGATTGTGCTCACTGTTGAGTGATTTGAATGGTTTTTGAGACCTCAATACTAGCAGCAGTGCCCCTTTGAGGATTTTGTTCCTTTGGATGAATGAAGCAAAATCCCTAAAGCTTTCTGGGTTCCTGCTGCCGGGGCCGATCGTCGCGTTTAGAGCCCATTGCTGCCTGATCCTGCAGTGAGCAGGTCAGACGGGAACGATGCTCCTGAGCCATGGGTGATGGAAAAGCCGCCTCTGCCACGGGTGGTGATGGCAGCCTGGACTCGTTCAGTTCAGTTAAAATCAAGCACAGCTCTTTCGGTGCGGCGTGGAATATGGTTTTGGGCTTTCTGCTTTCCGTAGAACACCCAAGAAGTCTCATGGTAACGAGGGCCAGCTGCGGGACTTTCTGGCAGCCACATTCACTGATGCCTCGAGTCTGCACATCGTGGCTCTGAAGCAGTTTTTGAATCATCACTACTGCAGAGCTCTGGCTGCTGTTTAAAGTTACAGCTCCTACAAAGGCTCTCCTGCTTGTCAGTGTTTGCGTGCTTGCTGTTTCTGTTCTGCTCAGGGCGATGCTGCTTGTGCAGAGAAGAATTACGGCCCAGAGAGGAGGAGGGAATGTTCTTTCATCCCCCAGGAATCAGTTATGATATCAGTGTTAGTGCCAGTTGAATTTCTTTACACCTGAATGCTGGTTCTACCTTCCAGGCTAGTGGAATGCCTCACACCTGAGGCTTCTCTGGAAATCAGTGTCACCATGTCACCTTTCAGTGCCTGATAAAGTCCAGACAGTCAGTGGGATACCATTCAGGAACACAGAAGGACAAATCCTGTTCCCCTTTGTGTGCCTTGCCTGCGTGCTTTTGGGTGGGGAAGCGGTGTGTTCTGTAGCCACAGAGGCTGCGTGCAGGCACACAAAAGCAGAATCCATGGTGCAGGATGCAGGGGAGGTCCTTTGGTGAACCCCTCTGGAAAGAAATCCCGCAGGGCTCGAGCCCATGGGTTCATCTTATTACAGTCACACTGTTCTTCCCCAGGATGCTTCCTGAAGTGCAGGTTCAGTGGCTTTCACCTCCGACTCCGTGGCACTGTAGAATACCAGGATCCAGAGCAAATTCCTTCTCTGATCAAGTTAATTAAAACTGTTGGGCTGATCGTGTGCTGACTGCCACCCCACTTTTCTGGCATTGTTTTTATTTCAAGAGGCTGTGTCCGGCCGGTAACCCGCAGCTCATCTTGATGCGGTGAAGTCTGGTGGTTGCAGTTGTGAAGGGACCTCGTAAACGTTCTCCTGAGTGTTGGAAACCGTCTCGGAAAGTGTTTCTGATTTCTGGTTCTGTTATTTGAAAGCAGACCGGACTCAGTGTGCGTGGCGATGGCCTTGCTGTGGAGCTGTGGGTGGCCTGACAGCTGCGTTGAAATAAGCTGGTTCTGCACCGAGGAGCTTACCCTGGGGGAGATGGACACAGGGAAGGGGCACAGAAGCGAAACGATGCCCATGCAGCCGCAGGAGCCACTTCGCTCGTGCTCTTTATTCACTAGAGCTATGAGTGCCTGCTGGCAATGTTATCTCCAAGGTTTTGTGAAACATCTCTTCCTTTTTCCTTTGTCCTGTGATGTTTGAAAAACTGGAGTCTGCTAATCCATCGTATGCTCGGGGCCTGCCTTGGCTCTGGGAGCTGCTCGGTGGAGGCCGGGGGTTTTGGCTTTTCTGTTGGGCGCCCCAGCGATGCTCAGCAGCCGGTCCTGCCCGTGAGTCTCGCACCACTCCTAGCCAGCGTTCCTCCTGTTTGCTTTCAGCCCAGTCGTGCCGAGCTTAAACTGCGATGAAGTGGTTTAGTGAAAACAGCACGTCGTGACCTCTTTCCTCCCGGGAGCCGCAGTCCCTGAATTATCTTCTGCAGCCTGGAGCTCTGGTGTCACTTTTGTGGTTCAGCTTCTCTTTTAGCCAGCCCACCCTGGCTGTGGGTGTATCATTGTTTAGGTACAAGAAACAGGCAGGAATGAATTAAAAAACAAAACAAAACACAAAATTAGATTCAAACCATCTCTTTTTGTAAACTGAGTCTTCTGGTAAGTTTCTCCGAAGTACCTGTTGTGCAGTGGTGTTTGTCCCAGCATTAAAGTCAGAGGTGATGAGAAACCTCGTCCTCGGTGGAGATGATGCTCTGATAGAGTGGTACAGCTGTGCCAAGGAGATGACAACAGTCAAGCAATAATATTTAGATGCTGTTGTCAATCCGAGGAAGAAATTTCCCTCTTCAGTGTAAGCATCCTTCCTTCCTGCGTACCTGTGCTCTGCCGGAAGGACTGTGTGAGCGTTCCGTGGCTCTCTGGGCTCGGCAGCGTGCGGGGTCTGGGTCCGGGGTTCTGGCGGAGCGCCTTGCCTTGCTGTCAGACTCTAACCGGGGACAAAGGCAAGCTGCCATCGACAGCGGGTGGACTGGCACGGCATGCGGGAGCTGCAGCCCGTCGTGGGCGTGCAGACATGCTGCTGCACCATATTTAGACAGGAATCGAAGCGAGCGCTGTCTATTCAGCTTCAGGAGTGGCTGGTTTGAACCCGTTTCTGTGGCATGAAGCGACATTTAAACAGCTTTCAAATGAGAGTTATTTGCTCAGCGGGATGAAACACTGAAGGGTCGGATGGTGCCAGCACAAGCCACCGAGGCTGCGTTGTTCCCTTCCAGACTCCTGAGTGCTTGTTTTCTGCCTGTTAAATGCACCGACCCGACGGTGAGCCTTTGCGCTTGCAGAGGACAGCAGCAGGGAAAGCATCCGTCGGAACGGTTGCTATCCTGAACCCTGCTGTTTTTTTCTGGGAAGGAAAAGTCTGAGCAGATTTGTGCGGGGAGAGGTGCTTGTCCGAACAGAGAGATGCACAGCCAGGGCTTCCGCCTGGGTTTGCTTTTTGTGGTTTTGTTTTCTGCCCGGTGGCCAGGACCTCCTGTGGACCATGAGCTCGGGAGCCGTTGTTCTGAGCTAAAAAAGGGGTGGAAGGCTGAGCCCCAGTTATTTTTCTTCTTTAGGGTGTAGTAGCTGCTCAGTTACGTGTGTGCGTGAAGGGGGGGGCTCCAGGAAGGTTTCACTCTGCAGAGCTTTGTAATCCCCCTCGCTGCGGGGAGGGGACAGCTGGGGACACAGCGGGCGACCTTTCATTAGGGGGAGAGAGGAGGATATTTTCCAGTGACGCTTTTTTTTTTTCCTCCCTCTTGACAAGACAAATTTGCAAAACTGAAAACTGTTAGGAAAAAAGGTAGTTTTTGCAAAAACAATCTCATAACCTTCTTCCAGGGTGGTGGTGGGGGAGAACTGAAAAGGAGTTGAGATTTTTCAGATATTCTCCTCAGTTATTTTTGAATGATAAAAACTGGATTTTTATTTTCATGCCAATCTTTGTTTTCAGATGTTGGTTAATTTATTAAATAAGGTTTTAAATAATATAAAATGTTGATTTTTTTTTTTAAGCTTTTAAAAACAATATAAATAAAATTTTCAGTGTGAAATGTGTTTGGGTTTGTTTGTTAATGAAAATGCATTTTTGGGTGCAATTTCAAATTTTGTGGTCTGGTTGGGGGGGATTTTTTGACATCTTACAAATCCATGCAGAATAGGAAAGCCATTCTCCGTGCAGCTGCTGGATGCTGTGGTGATAGTTTTGAAAATGTGGATCTGTTCCCTGGAACTTGACAGAGGTCACCTGCCAGATTGCTTTCTCATAGTCTGTCAAACTGCTTCCACTTGTAGTAAATCGTCTTTTTCCTTACTGACCTGCAACTGAACTAGCAGCTTGAAAGTGCAAAAGACATTATTTTGTTAGTTTTCAGGACGTCTCTTCATTCTCCTTGTCTTTCTGGTGGACTGTAAGCCTGTTTGCAGCACATAATGGCAGAAAATCTGCCAGCTCCCTTAACAGAATAGCAAGAGCTGAGGATGTGTGTGCATATTTCATCCATACTTGAAGACAAAAGTTGTGGTTTGTGAAGCCTTTGAACCCTTTGTGCGCTGGTTGTGGGTAGCGGTGACTGAACTGCAGCCAAAGGCTTGGCGAGGGCACTGCCGGGTTTATTAAACATCTGGGAGGCAGAGCAGGCGTCCTGCAAGTCATCTGCCACAGAAGCTTCTTCCTGCAACCCGGGCTCTGAGGTTTGTCTGGGAGCCGTCGCTGCTGTGGGTAAAGGGATGGATTTCCTCCACGGCACGGTCTGATGCGGTTGGTACGGTTGGGAGCGGCTGAAGGGAATGTCTTTCAAGCGATACCAGAGCCCCAGTTGGGCTCCAGGCACACACACGGGAGAAATACAGCGAGTTCTAGTAGAAACTTTAAGCAAACATGGCACGATCATTTTCTCATTTTGATAATCTGTTAGAGTGGAGGTGGTCTTGTCCTCCCGTTGTACAAGGCTCCGCTCTCCGCAGGCGGTTCGGAGCTCTCCGGGTCCAGCACAGCCGTTCAGGGAGGGCTCCTGAACATCACCAAATTCAGAAGAAGGATTGGTTTTGGCACTGGGAGGAGGTGGTTTATTTGTTTTAATTTGTGGCTCGGGTTTTTTTCCCTTGAAGACCTCCTTTGTTTCTCTGTGCTCTTTCCCGTCATTTTCCCAGGCTGGTGAGTCTGTTTCTCGCAGCCCAGGCTCCAGCTGTATGGTGGTGTGGGGAAGGACGTTCAGAGCTCCCCCGGCCAAGGGCCTGCCTCCTTCTCCGGTCAGCAGGAGGCACAGCTCACCCACACGCCTGACCGGCGGCTGCAGACCCCCTCCCGCAGCCCGTCCCAGCCGGGATGGCACAGCTCAGAGCACAGGGGGGTTCTGCCAGCCTGGGGGGCTGCGGTGAGTCCACAGAACATTGTCATTCAAACCCGTAAGCCTCTGCCAGCCTGTTAATGTCTTAATGCTGCTTATTCCGGTGTCGGGGAGCGCTGGCAGATGTCGGAGTAAGTAGGAGGCTGTTGGTAAGAACACTGGCAGGGGGTTGGAGCTGGATGATCTTTAAGGTCCCTTCCAACCCAAACCATTCCTTGGTTCTGTGATTGTCACCGTTCACAGGGGGTGGCTGCAGTCTGCTGGGCAGTGTCTGAGCGGGTGCAGGCTGAAACGAGGGGGGGGGAGGCAGGAGACGTTAGAAACGGTTCCTTGTCTTGGGCGAGGGAGAAGCCTCCAGCAGGAGCAGCTGTAAATCGATAACTAAACAAATAAAGATCCAAACTCCGGCTTTGGAGTAATGCTACTAAAGGAGGGTTTGGGGTTTTAGAGCTCAGGCATGTGGCAGTTATCCACCAGGAGCAGAAGCCAAGGCAATATGCTGGGAGTGTGTTCTTTCAGTTTTCAAGTCCCTGTCCAAGGCTTTGTCACAGAATGTTTTCCTTCGGTAGCTAACACTGACAAATGAAAAAGCTGTGGTCAACACAGGAGCACAAGCAATACAGTAGATTTTTGTCTGCTGCCTTTTCAGAAGAGCATACGTCATCTTATCTGAAATTAGCCCTAGCCCCTGAAGCAGGCACCCGCCATCAACACTTTTATCTCCGATTGCTTAAGTTCTGGTGAAGTTGTAAACAGGTAAAATCAGTGTCTCGTTACAGAGAGTGCTGTCTGCTTACCAGCCCGCTGCCCCGAGTGCTTGTGCATCCGTCGATCTCCGCAGGCAGCCGTGGGCTGTCACACCGCTCCGTCCAAACCTCGGAGGCTGCGCTGGGACCCTCGGTGTCAGGTCCCTGAAGTGTGCATACTGTACATCAAGACGTACAGTATGTATTGAGTTTCTAGCAAGTTTTTCAAATTTCAAAGCAGTCGAGGGTTTTGGTGTCTGGTTCTGCAAATCCTTCTACCTGTGCAGGTGTCTCAGTGATTTCCATGGGAGTTTTGTGCACAGACATAAACACGTGCTAACATTGCCAGACTAATGCTTACTTTTGAATTTCAGACTATTGACTTCAAATCTTTCCCTTTATCCCTTCATTTTGTACTGAGAGTGCTCTTTGTCTATGGGATGAATACTTTTTGAAATGCCAGACATGTTGTGCACTTCTCATGTAACGTGACTTCTCTCCAGTGAGTTAAACACTACTTTTCATTTGCTTTGACTTTTCTCTTATCTGAAACCACAGGTTAGTTTTGGCAGGCACTAATAGCTCTTAAATGATTTGTAATCTGTTTTTAATATGATGCTAATTCAAGTTCAAAATGAATGAACATAGGGATTAAATGAAACCTGATGTCTTTCTGCTTTGTGCAGGGAAGTGCTGCAAACCGCAGGGTAAGGGTTGATGTATTGGCACTGCAGCAAGCATTAAAACGAAAAAAACCCAAAAGTGTATTGGCTGTTTTCTCTTAATTATTCCTTTGGTCCTTCGTAGGTACGGGAGGCAGAGAGCAGCTCGTTTAGCTGATTGTTTCACGTTGCTCTGACGGAGAACTGTCCAGACAGTTACTTGCTGAAAAAAAGGGAGAATGTTGTCTCTTTGTGCTTAAAATTCAGCATCGCTTAACTGTTTTACAGGCTGTGCCTGCGTGATCTAACCAGTAGAAGATTGCTGGTGTCCAGTTTTTTAGTTTTTGTTTGTGCTTAATTCCCTTAGTCTGTGTGGCTGTTGTGAGCGCTGCTGTATCATGAACGGGAAGGATAAATCAGCAAAGCATCCGAGCAGGGCCGATGGGCGCATCCTGCGTTTGAAGGGTTGATTCATAACTGTACTTCTTACCTCCTGACAGCTCGTGATCTCTCAGCTCTCGCCACATCACCCGTGGCCCCTCGCGCTGCTGCAGACAAGGGCTGAGCCCCGCTGCACGCAGCAGATGGATCTCCCCGCTTGCTGAGTGCAGACCCCGACTGCGGCCCCCGGGCTGCCACGAGTGCCGGTCACACAGCGCTGCTGGGCCACTGCACCACCCGCAAAGGTCTGTCCTCAAACCGGGGAGGGCTGAAAGGAAAAAGGGGAACGCCGCTGTCGAGAGGAAGGACGAATCTTTTTCTAGTAGGTTTCTTGTAGGTACAGCAACAAGAGTTGTCTGATGACGGGTGCTGTAGGGGTGAACAGGAATCAAGACGTTAAATGGTTTATTGTATGGGGAAACCCATCCCTGAGAGGACATGGAAGTCGGAGGCCCAGAGAGCAGAGGCAGCGGGAGATGGGCAGCACCGTCCCCTGGCACGGGGGCCACGGCGGGAGAAGGACTGGGGGGGTACGTGTGTGAGTGCTGCAGCCTCTGCCTGGGCACGGTGTCATCCTCCGGCAGAAGTGACACTGCCGAGGTGTTCGTTACAGCGCGCGTGGGGTGTGACCCTGTGCCACGGGACAGAGACGGCTTTTGTGTGAGCCCGCAGTCCGGGATGTGCAGGTAATTTCTAGGATGAGAGATGGCGTGCACCGGTCAGTCTCAGCTCAGACAGGGAGTTGTGGGGGCAAGGACCCTTTGTCCTGGGGCCCCTTACTCTGAGTTCTCTCTCCAGCTCAATTATTTAAAAATGGATTTTTAAAGTATTTTTTTCTAGAGACTGACTGTAAGGAGCTGGCAGCGCAGGGGGGCAGGGCTGTGCGGCTGCCTCCGCACCCGCGCTGGCCGCAGGCGCGGGTTCCCGTGCCCGGGTTCCCGTGCGGACGCACCGAGCGCGGCGGCGGGGGGGTGGGCTCTGCCCCCACCGGGGCGGGGCGTGTCCGGGCCCCGCCTCCAGAGAGGCGTGCCGGGGGCGTGGCTCCCCGCCTGGGGAGGGAGGCGGCGG
>VZTO01006663.1:16471-72951 GCA_013400615.1 Syrrhaptes paradoxus
GGAGGGAGGCGGCGGCGGCGCGGGGCCGGAGCGGAGCCGGGGAGCGCGCGCGGCTGCGGACGGTGGTGGGGCGGCGGCGGGGACGGGGAGCGCCGGCGGCCAGGTACAGTCCCGGGGGGCTGCAGCGCTCGGGGGTGCGCCTGTCCTCCCCCGCCCGGTGTGTCCCGGCAGGACAGTGGCGTTTCTCCCGGTGGGTGTCTCCGTGCCCGGCTCTGTACGGTCAGAGCTGCTGGTCTCTGGGGGTCCGGGATGCTGGGGAGGGGAGAGGGACGGCAGCCCCGCAGAAAAGTGCTCGGCCGCGCGGTGGTTGGGTCCTGCTCCCCATCCCCTTCCCCGCGTTAAGACAGAACAGGGTCCTGAAACTGCACGTGTGGCGGAGCTTTCCCTGTTTTTCCTAAGCCCAGGGGTTCGATGGGTGGCTGCTTTTTGGGATGGGAGGGATGAAAAAGCACCGATTTGCTGGATTGTGGTTGTAGGGCTGCATCAGTTGGGTGTGTGGGCAGGACGGCTGTGCGTGGGTGGTGTCACCCAGGTGTGCGTGTTTTTGGATGTCTGCCATGTGTGACTGGGGTGAAGCTCTGGGCCCCCGTGCGGAGTGGGGGGGGGCAGGAGGAGAGTGGCAGCTGTGAAATGACCCAAGACCAAAGTGTTGCTTGTTGGCTGCTTCTGCAGTGTTGTGCGTAGGTCAGACGGTAAACATGGGCAGCCCCAGCAACGAGCAGCACTCTCCTGTCTGCCGGTGCGTTCAGCTGAGTGAGGACCGAGGGGCGAGGAGATCAGAGGGGTGCCCCTGGGCAGGGCAGCGGGGGGCTCGCTCCTCTCAGAGGGGAAGCCAGAACCATGAACACATCAGTGCTCTGTACCCCCTGGCTGGCTGGCTGTCCCAGCGGGGGTCTTGAAGGGGCTGCTTTGAGATGACCACCGCGGTGGGCTGTGGGAAGGTGGGGACCAGGCGGGCACGGCCGAGGCTCTGGTCTGTCGCTTTGCTTGGGAAGCTGAGGACAGCGTTTGAGGGACGGGTCCCTCAGGCTTATCCTGTAGCTTCCCAATGAGATGTCTTAGAGAGAAGCTGGTAATCCTCTGAAAATCAGTGCTAAGCATGCTCAGGACAAGTAGCTAAGGGATCAGCTGTGGGGATGTAGTGCTCCTTTAGTGCTCCTTTAGACAGGTGGGACTGAAACCGGCTGCTGGAGGTTTGTTAACTCCTAGCAGAAGTAAGTACTGATTTTTTTGGGGTTAAGATCACAGTGGTACCACACAATAAAATACCTTTTTGTGTGATTTGTGTTCTTTGTGGTTTCTTTCTGCTGAGGTTTTTGGAGCCAGCACCGTGTGTTGTTACCCGTGTCCTGGTGGCACGAGTTATCTCATCAGTCCTTGGGGAATGCAGGGAGTCGCTGTAGCTGCTCCTGGTCTCCATCATGCCGGGTCTGAAGTGACAGGCACAGCTCAGCACTGGAGCCCCACCGGTGAAGGAGTGTGAACTGGAAAAGCTGAAAACATGGGAGTTTTTCTGACTAGGATTGGTACTCTCAAGCGCCTCTGAAATTATCATCTGTGAACGCTCCTGAGTACAATCAGGCATCGTGGCTCTACGCTTTTCCGAATATCAAGCTGCAGGCGTCCTGTACAAAGAGAGGAGGATGCATCGGGTGGTTCACACTCCAAACGTTTACTGTCTAAATCAGAGGGCTTAGAAACTTTTTTCTACAAAAGGCTGTAGTCAGCTAGTCGTGATTTTAACTGGGGTGTCATTACGCTTAGAGATGTGGTGGGAGATGTGTCAAATGACTGGGAGAAGGGCAAGCTCGTGGTGCTGGCCGCACTCTTGCACATCCTGGGCGTGGGCGTGTTGTTCTTTGCAGCCATGTCCCTGCTTGGTTTATAGAGCTGCTTCTCTTAACCTGGATACTTCTCACCTGCCTGGAGAGATCAGTGTCGCAGCTCCGGTGTTGAGCAGGGCAGCTGTCAGGGGAGAGTTGATTTAAAGTGTAGTCTTCAGAAGACAGCTCTTGGCTTTTGGAGATAGGCATGATCGAGCCATTTATTTCCTTGTATCTTTATGCAGTGTTTCTGAATGAAAAGCCAACTTTGCCTTTGTCTCAGCATGCCTTCGTTTTCTTTGGTCACTTGAGCGCTGTTCTGCTGGAGTAGGTGCGGTTCTGCAGTACAGGAAGAAGCTGTCTGTTGGTATTCCCTGTGTTTCAATAAAGGAGGCAGGATTTGTGAGTGCTTCTACTTAAGCATCTTTTCCCAGATGTTAGTAGGTATACAGGTGTACTCTGCAAGCGCTGACAAGTGCCCTTTGCTTGGCGTGGGTTTGTGGGAACGAGCCACATCATCTTATAAGCACTTTGCTAGAAAACAAACTTGCAAACAAAAGTTCCAGAGTGCTTTTTGCAGCCACAGCAGGGACAATACCTAAATTACGAACAAGAGGCAAAGACTACCTCCAGCCAAAAGGTATTGCTAATTTCTCCTCTGTTATCGCAGCTGTGAGAAGCAGTAGTAAAAAAGCTAAATCACTATAGTGAGGAACAGGTGTTATTCGGTATGCTTGTATTTTTAATTAGAAAGTGGGCAGGATCATGAAAACAATACAGCCTGGTCTTCCTGGACGGCTCTAGAATGGCTCTCTGTGACTCAGATCCACATGTTCTGACTGTTTTGGTTTTGATTCACTGAAATGCATCTTCTCCCCAGAGCAGAATGTTCCCCAGGTCACCTGTTCCTGCCGTGGGTCCTGGTGCTCCGCTGGCATCTTGTCACATCTGGAAATGGGGCCAGAAACACCGGGTTACACGCCAGCGGAGAGACGAGCCAAAGCCGTAAGAGAGAGGTTAATAGGCTTGGGTCAGGCTGGGGGTGGGATGTTTTTGCAGATAATAGCTCTCACTGATTTAATAGCCCTGACGGTTCCAAGGCAGGAGACTCGCCGGGTTGCGGAGCCGGAGGGTCCACCTTCCGTCGAGCACAGGAACTGCTGCCGGGTCTCAGAGGCTGGCGCAGACCCGTGGGCGCAGGGGGTGAGCGGGGGAGATTTCTGCTACGGCCCTGCCTAGACAAGGGGAGAGCTCTCTTCAGCCAGCTTGGCTAGGCGGTTCCTGATTTCCCCAGGAGCTGACTGTGTACCTGAGACCCAGCTCGGGTCTGGGAACCACCGGCTGATGCTCAGCCCAGGGGTAACCGGGTGTCAGGCAGGTGCCACTGGTCCAGATACAGACCTGTGTTTGCTTTCCTGACTGCCCGAGTGGGACTGTCCCTTTTTGTCTTCAGCCTAAGCATTGGAAGGTGTATTTTTTTTGTGGTTAGGATTTTTTAACTGAAGTATTTCCACTGTAAAACCTCTCCATATACTGCTTAACCTGCTGTATGTCTGTAAGTGCCGGTAAAAACCCTGTACGGTTCACAGAAACATAAGGCCATGCTAAATGGAAAAATGGAGAAGAGATGTTTGACAGTGAGGTTGTAGGTAGAACCAGTTAAATGAAGCTGAGTGCTGTTAGTTAACACTGCTGCAGCTTGCTGTTGTGAATTGACTTGGCTGTCTGTTAGGACTGTAAAAGGGAACGGTCTGTTCCTCTCAGACATATTGTAGGTTTCACCAAAAGGCTGGGCATGAACGTTTGCGAAGAGCAACAGCTTTTGGATTCAGCAGGTGTCTTGCTTTGGTGAGGCTGAGGATGGAACCACACGGAGAGAGCTTCGTGCCTGAGGCTGGCGCTGTGCTTCTGGCAGGAACACAGAGCGATGCACCTTCTGTGGCCCTTTGGAAAAAAGGTCTTGGGACTTAACGAGAGGAAATAACTCCGCACTAATCCCGCTTTGTACCGCCGAGGAGAGGAATGCAGTAATGAGAAAACGAGCGACTTGGCCAAAGCCACGTGAGAAGCTTGTAGCAGGGTCAGAAGCAGGTCCGGGCTCCCAGCGCCAGGTCCCAGCACCAAAGTGGTGCTTTTTCTGCAGACTGTGGGCACGTGTGTGAACAGTTCTGGGTGAAGCTGGTTGTCACCGTGAGCTGCTTCAGACCCGCGCTTTGCTACTGGCAGTGCAGATAGGGAGGGCTTGCCTTTGGCCTCAGTCACCCGCGGTGGGCTTGGATTGTGGAAGTTCACATAAAATGGATCATATTCCCCAAGGCTGGGGGAGTCCGGTACCGCCTTGAAACCAGCGATGCTCTTCTGATGATTGTGTAGAGGAAACCGCTCCCGTCTCTGTCGACAGCCCCAATTTGCTATTTCTTCCGTGTGAAGCACGCAGGAGGAGCAAAGCATGCCGTGGAAATGACAGAGTGTCAGGGCTGTGATTCACTGGTGGGGATGGCACAGCACGCGTGACATCCCGGGTCCCGGCTGCCCACCCACCCCACACCCATCCCGCACAGCCCAGCTGCCGTGAGTCAGCTGCCGAGTCACCGGCTGTAAGCGTGGTGTTGTGGATGGAGTAAGTCATCACCGCCCTTCGCTTCCCTTAAAACCCCTGACGGTGCGGGGCAGCGGTGCGCCGGCCAGCGGACGAACTCCACGCTCAGGAGGAGAGCTGGGCCCCCCGGGGTCTGCAGAGCCCTGCACCGCGCTGGCGGGCGGGAGCCCTGACAGAGACCCTCTGCACTGTCTGGACAGAGAGGTGGGACTTGAGTCTTTGTGACCATAATACGTGAGAGTCCTCGGTTCCCCATGGAACAAATGGAAAAACTCCTACGTACTCCACTGGGTGCAATTAGGGGAATGGTGTGTACTTCCAAAAACCCCACTCTGCTCCAGTAAGGTAAAAAAGCATCAGGCTTGAGCAGCGTGCTTGTGTTTCCTTTGCATTTAGTGTCCTTGTACTCTTGTTTCAAAGCTCCGAGTTTTGCCACCAGCAGGTCCGGCTGATCTCTTACTGCTTCGCGCTGCCCAGCCAGGAGGCTGGCTGCCTGTCCAGGTGGTGTTTGATTTTGAACAAAATTTGACGTGTAGGACTGAGGGCATCATACTTAGCTTGTGTGTTGTTTTGGCTTTAAACAAAGTGCTTGGAGGACGGTCCATTTATTAATTTTTCTAGAGGAGATGGAGCTGGGGAGGGGAAGTTGTTTCTTGATATGATCCTGGTGTTGTTTGTTTATCAAAACTACTTTGCTTTCAGTCCAGCTGCCTGCTCGTAAATTTTGGTGGGAAGGAGTAGCTTTGTGCGTGGTCTGTTGTTCAAGATGAGCAATATCTCACTGCCTGCTTTGGCTGGCCTGAGCCTTTGTGCATCCTTTTCGTTCCATTCATTCAGTAGGTTGCTTGAGCTTCACAAGAGTCACCGTGGAGTGTGGAATGAACTGAACTTTTTTTAGAATCTCTGTTGGCTTGTGACATGTAATTACTGCTGTGCTAATCCATCATGTCACTGGTAATAGATACTTAGCCTGCATGGCTCATGGTTTAAGCTTCTCCTCTGAGACTAGAAAAGAAAACACAATGTGAGATCATCAGTAGGATTTACAAGGTAGAAACCCCGCATTTATGGGAAGACAGCCTTATTTTGAAATAAAAATGGAATTAAAATACTAAAGGGACATCATCGAAATGAAGAAATTGGCCATAAATTAGAAAATAATTTATAAATGAATTTAACAGAAAGATTAATCAGTCAGTGATGGTGCACAGTTCATGTATTGTCTCTCTTGATAATTGCAGCCTCCTCAGTTTTAGGATTCAGGATCTGCTTAATTACTGTGCCGGAGCTCTCATACGTGAGTGATGAGTCTGCAGTGCTGCACCTGCCCTCCCCGCATCGTCCGCCGGAGCTGTTCGTAGATCCAAGGAGTTCCTCTGCACCTCCGGGAGGAAACAGCCTTTCTCTGAAATTCAGTTCCTGCTCTGTCCTTTCTTACGGGGGTTTTCTTTTTCCTTTGCAGCCTGTTGTTGCTTGGGTAGTTTTTTGAGGACTTCACAGCGTTGTTCATCCTCTGCTGTTTCAGTGAAAATGAAGGAGCGTCTCAAGGCTTGGTCGGGTTTGTTCGCCTGCCGTAGGTCTTTGCTCATTCACCGCTCTCTGCTGGGTGCGGGGGTGTTTCTGCGGCTGCGCCACTGTCCGGCAGCATCACCCCCGCGTGGTGTTAACCCTCCTGTTACTTGTGGTGGATTCTTGCTGAGTTGCTCTTAAGCTTGCTCTGATTTCAGCCAGGGAAAAGCCCACATCGCTCCTCTTTTCACCTGCTGTGTGTGACATACCTCTGAGCAGCGGCAGTTAATGGGGAGTGTTTCTACAAAGGGCCACATGGAGGAAGGAGCTGTCCCTCCCGGTTGGTGACGAGGTCACACTGCCAGAAGTGTATGGCAGATTGAAGATTTGGTTTTAGTTTTTTTGATCCTGGCATGTGAAACACGGGTCTGGGAAGTTTTCAGGTTTATCTTCTCGGTAGCTCAGGATGTAGAACGTCTCGTTACCTTTCAGTGCAAACACCAAATGCTGCGTGAGCACCGCGAGCACGCCCTGCTGCACGGACTGCTGCGGGTGGCTGCTGGGTCTGGGGCACTTCTGTTCTCGGCAGCCTGGACCAGTGTCTGGATTACTCCGTGCTTCTCAGAAACACTGAAGATGAAGCCGGGTGTTGCTGGCAAGCACCTGGTCCTTGCTCCCTTTGTACACATTGAAGCTGAGGCTCGTTCTGACCTGCTCAGGCTTTCCCGGCCTAGTGCGAGCTGTTAAGATTGATCATCCTTTCCCCAGCAGTCTTTTGTTTTGCCAGTTTTTCAGCGGCAGAGGGTAGTCACCGTGCTGAATGTGGTTTGGGGGTTCTGACCGGCTGCACAGTTGAGGTTTACATCTTGTCCAGGGGTGTGCGTGGGACTCACAACAAATCCAGTCGCCGTTCCCTGCGGTAGCATGGGAGATTCCTGTAGGTAACAGAGGAGCTGGAAATGTTCAGCAGGGGCTTTAAAGGCAATGTCCGTGGCTACTGCTGGGCCCTTGGGGGGTGCTTCTGTAGAGGATGTGAACTGTCCGTTTCGTTGGTTGTGTTCTATACACCTGATGTGCTGACTGAGCTCTTTGGTGTAGATTAAAAGAAAAACCAGTACAACCTTCCACTGTTGCTAGTCGTGAACAATTTCTTCTTCTGTTGCTGAACACAGAGGTTTTGACCCACCCTTGTCAGCCTGGCAGCTACGCTTGGCTCCGTTAGTTCTGCCAAACTGGAACCAGCTCCTGTGGGAAATGGTGTCACGTCGTCTTTGGCTCTGGCTTTCTGTCCACATGACTGGTACTGGGAAGGTTGAGACTTCTTTCTTCTCAGAGGCTACTCAAAGTCAGAATTTGGACCTTAATGCCTAAGATCTCATGTTCTCCATAATAATATTAAAAAAAAAAAGTTTTATTCCTCTTTCCACAATGCAGGGTTATCGACTTTCCACTGTCCCAGGAGAACGTCACCGGTAGAGCCAGGAAATTATTTCATTGCTCTTTCCTTCAGTTCAGATCTTTAACCAAAAAACAAACCACTCTTTTCCTCCTTAAGAAAAGAAGGAGAGAAGAGATAAATGTTTTCCATGTTAGTGATAGCCAAATGTTTCCAAAGCCCAGTTAAAAAATTCCAGTTTAAACTGTCAGAATTTTTTTTTGCTAGAATAATCTTTTCTGTCTTTTTTTCTAGTTTCTGCTTGATAGATGTTGTATTGCTGTGGTTTACCAATATTTTTAGGTCCCTGGATGCCGAGGCTTTGTGGACCAGATTCTGCCACATGACCAAATTCCAAGAGATTCTGCAGGCAGGGTTTGGTGTTATGTATTTAGCTCCTGAGCTAGCTGGAACTAAGCGTGCTGCTGTATGTCTCACCTCTGTGCACAATGCAGCAGAGGAGCCGAGGTCGCGGGGGAACAGCACACACGCGGTGTGACTCATGCTGTTGGCGGTGCTATATTTATCTCTGCCGCTCTTTGGTGTCATCCCTTTCCGTCGCATGGAGAACGTGTCCTGTGTCTTGTTCACGTACAAGTGAAATCCTCCGTGTGCGAACGTGGAGGATACAGAACATCTCTTGCCTGGAACAACTTGATGTCTCGCTGCAGCAGCACCGACCCGTCTCTGTCAAGCAGCTTCCAGAAGTAGGCAGCAAACGAGTGAGCCAGTGTGTGCCTTTTGGGGACAGGCTTTTGGGAACTTAATTTTATTCTTATGAATCAGTATATCTGTCAGTGACCTGATGATGTTTTTCTTTCCTCTTGAGGCCCTAGGAGACTTTGTGTATCTCAGATTTAGTTTTGTCTGAGGAAAGATCCACGTGGTCTAGGGAGTCATGGTTGTGCTAAGAGGTGGGGGACTGCAAGGTTCGAAAGTTCTCATTCCCTGTGGGAGTTAGCAGGCAGTGCTTAAATTATAATAACTGACCTTCTAAAAGCCTTGTATTTTGGTGGGTAGTCATATATAGTGTTTGTGTAAACTCTTCTGTGATTCACACCTGTTTCAGTTCTTATCCTGCTGGAGGCCAGTGGTATGGTGGAAGTGGAGAGACGCTGTGTCACGGATGCAATGAGTTACTGCCGGGCTCTGCTTTGGGTGGGGAGGGTTCTATGAAATGACAACTAATTGCTGGCAAAAGCCTCTGCAGATTGCAGTCTCACCCTAAGCTGGGCTGGTTTGGTTAATCCGAGATTTAGATGGAAGCCAGCTGCTCTCCTGGGTTTTCACAGTGCCAGTGCCGATGACAAGTTGTTTTGCAGAAGTGAACCAGCCTTTCTCACTTTCCCTGCAGAGTATTACCTTGAAGCCATAAGGCTGCACATATTTGGTGGGTCACACTGCAGAATATACTTAACTACAGTTGGTGAAAAGACTTCAGGGTTGTTTGTTTTTGGGGTTTTTTTTAATGCAAACAGGACATCTTTCAGTGTCAGTGGGCTGCAGAGTATTTTAGATTTGTTCAAGTCAGTGGTGTGTGATTAAGACATGGTGAGCTTTAAACAGTATGAAAACCGAGGAAATACTGCAGAAGGTTCCTGTCAGCTCCTTAGGTTTATTTCTTAACCTTTGCTAGCTTTGCAAAGAGCCTGAAAGGCCAAGAGTCTGTATGCCTCAGGATGCTTTATCGCTGCAGAGCGTGGCCAGGGCTGCGTTGCACTCCCCTACCCAGTGATGTGAACTCTCTTCTGCAGGAACCGTGTTCTGCTTCGTCCTGCGCCTCGTGCTCTGGCACTGCGGCACATGTATTCTCATTATTCTTCTCTTCTGGCAGTTAATGGGGCAGGATGGAGTTGGATCGCCAGCTGCACAGAGTGACTAACACAACTTTTCCAACAGGGAGACTCCTCGCTCGCTCTTTCGCGTTCTGATGCGGGTGTCTTTTAGCATCTTGCAAGGTGGGATCAGCACAGGTCACGCGGGCCAGGAGGCTCTCCTCGCCATCCCTCTCTGCCTTCGCAGTCGCCTTTGGCTTTCTCGTACCACTTACATGAGGCATCCCCGTGTCCTGTGCTGGTCCGGGCACGCTACCGGCGGCTGCGGTGCTGCGGGGCCCCAGGAATCCAGCTGATAACCCACCAGCTTTTCCTCCGCACCAAGCCCGCTCTGAAAAGCGCTTTGTTGTGAGCTGCAGAGCGCACAGATGGCAGCACGCTGCTTGTCCCCAGGCTGTCACATTACTCGCCGTTCTCATGAACGGGGTGTGTTCGTGGAGGCCTGCGGCCTTCCAGAGCCTTTTCCCAAATGGGATTTAGTACAAAGGAGAGAAAAGCAGCAGCGTCTGCACCGACAGCGACGGCTCGGGGGCATTAGTGCTTTTCCCCGGGCACAGGCACGCGCTCTGCCGGCACGTGAGCCCAGCAGCCGTGGACGCATCTTCTCCATTTGCTGCCCTCGCCTCCCGGCGCTGGGGTGGGAGATGCTGTTTGCGCTGGAGCTGCCCGTGAGCGCTCGCAGCCCGGGGACCGTGGTGCGGTTAAACCCAGCGCATGTTTGTGGTTAAAACTGGGCACAGACCTCGCTCACAGCCAAGGCTGTGAAACCCAGGCTACTTACACAGACAAGAACTGCTCCTCCCGGGAGGCACAGGGGAGGGGAGAAGGGCATAACTCAGCTCTCCAGCCATCAGAGAGATTTTATCTTTTGTTCTTTTCACGTACTGCGGCACCAGAAGGGCTCTTGGGTGGTCGCAGCCCCTCGCCCCTCCCGCTGCTCTGGTTGGCGGCACGGCCGCAGCGTGGGCTGCTTTTCCCTTGGTCGGATGTTTTCGTTCCGCAGGCGCTGAGATGCAGACTGATGAGTAATTGCTTGGTTTTCCCTTAAGCATTGAGACAATCTGAAGCTGGAGAACAGGGCTGTGTTTTTCACACGGTCGCAGAATTTGGAGAGAGGGTTTAACAGATCTCTGGCTCTGCTTGCATCTTTGATAGTGTTGGTGAACCTGGAGGACGCTGGTAAGCAGCTGTACGCCAGCAGATTTTTCCAGATTTGCGTGAAGCCGCTCAGAGATCAGGTGGAGATGGACGTGCTGGGGTGTTGGGCTCCAGCGGGGTCGCGCCTGTCACCGTGCTGTTGGAAAAACCCAGCGCTGATGAACCGGGGTGGAGCTGGGAAACGATGGCAGTTTTGTGGCCGTCATGTCACGTAAGGAGATGGTCCTCACGCATAACTTCTTCAGGGCTTCCCTTCGTCCCCTCCCTCTGCACCGCTGGGGCCGTGCTGCCCCGTCAGCGCTGCTCCGGGCTGGCCGCGCTCAGGGCGTACCCAAAGCTCTGCGTGGACGTCACGTCACGTCCCCAGAAGCCTTTACAGAAAGGTTGAGTTCCCAAAACCTCTGCGCCCCTGACCCTTAACCTCACCCTGTTGCCTGTCACTTGGTGAGGAAACAGCAAGAGACACGAGCAGCGCCGGGCGGTTGCGGCAGACACGGTGATGAGAGCCCGCGTCGGCCCTTTCCTGGGAGCGGTGGAGGACAGGACGGTCTGTACCGGGGAGTGGTGCCGGGTGTCTCCCTGCTGCTGTCTCCTGGGTGTAGAAGGCCTCCGGCGTTGCACCCTCAGGTAACGATGCTGTCTGTTTCTGTGCCCGGCAGGACAGGATGCCGCAGACGCCCGCCGTCGCACCTGTGTTCGACAGCAGTGGCTACAGCAGGAGCCTGTTCCAGCCCAGGGAGGATGACCGTGGGGGGCTCTCCTACCACGACAACAGCCTCCTGTCGGGGTCTCTGGAAGCTCTGATCCAGCACTTGGTGCCCAGCATCGATTACTATCCCGATGTAAGTCTGTACGCCCAGCTGACTGCATGGCTCTTATTAATTAACAGTACTTGTCGCTTCTTCAAGGACATACATGGTCAGAGTGTGTGGTTTGCTGAGGTCGGACAGGCAAACACAGTTGGGGAGGTAGTGTATGTGGCGAAGTGGAGTGAGCTCAACAGTCTGGTCAACTGGCATCTTTTATTCTTTTTCTGTTTACTTTCACTAGCAATGTGTTCCCTTGTCAGGCTGGTGTTATATGATCCGGTCATCGCTCTGACAAAGGTTTACTGTAGCGCAAGAGATGATGTATTGACATTTTATTCTGGGTAATTTCGGGTACTGAGCTTATAATAATGCTGTGTACAATAGGAGAGCTGAACCAGCCCTGCCCTGCCTGGTTTTAGTTAAGTCTTGCCCAACTTGGCTTAAGCGGGAATGTGTAACGCTGGTTCTGGAGCAACGACAAGTGTTAAATGCAATCCTTGCTGCTGTGGCGATAGCACTTGGCACAGCTACCTGCCCCATTTTCTCCTGGAGACAGTAAAGTATGAGGAAACAATTTGTCAGGAACGCATTTTGAGAAAATATGAAGCTGATGGTGATTTATCCCTTTCTCTATCTCCCTCTTGTTCGCAGAGGACATACATCTTCACCTTCCTTCTCAGCTCACGCCTGTTCATGCATCCATACGAGCTCATGGCCAAAGTCTGCCATCTGTGCTTCGAGCAGCAGCGACGAGGCGAGCCTGGCCTGGAGAAGGTAAGGTCCCTGGCTTTCTGGGACTCCTCTTAGTTCCAGTCAAATGTCTCTGCCCTGCCCACAGCAAAATGTTCCTGCTCAAGAGGGTCCTCAATAGGGAGGATTAAACAAATTTAAAACCTCATACGAGCAACTAGAATTGGATCCTGTATTTGCGGACGTTTGCGGGACGTTAGCCTGCTCCTCAGCCTGTTCTCCACGACGACGGCTGCTGCTGCTGCACTGGGTGTTGCTTGCTGTTGCGGAGGTGCCCTGCAGTGGCTGATTCTGTTTCAGGGTTCTGAACAGCTTGCTGTAGAGCACCAAAATGTTGGAAAGATATAACGGTGAATTGAGCTCGTGAGTGGAAATTAGACTGACCTGTTTCACATCTTGAAGCTGCAGTCTTGCTTCAGTCTTCGCAGAGTGGCTTCAATTGCTTGCCCCTGTGCATGGCAATGCGTGGATTTTCTGTGTGTCCTGTCTAGAGTTGAAAGGGAGGAGGGTGTGGGTGTTTGGATAGGACCTCTGACCCAGTAGAAAATAACACAAATTAAATTAAGGTACTTGAATTATTCCACTGCTTTCTCCCTGTAAGAAAGGCTTAAGGCTTAGCAGAACTGGAGGTTATCGCTTTCATTGTCAATGGTGAGCTGTGGGTTACAGAAACGCTAATAAATGTCTTGCATGGAGATGCTCCTGGTAGCGAGGGGAAAGCGTAAATCTCGTTCTACGATTTTCCACCTACCTGGGGCCTAATTTCCAGGTCAGTTAGGCTAAGGAGGGTCTCTTCATTGGCTTCAGTGGGTACTGGCTCTGGCCTGTAATCCAGTGCTCAATTAAATAAACCCTAAAAACGTAGCTGGCCATCACACCCTGATGCTCCACAGGGTACCACAGAGGGGAGTTCTTCCTTTGGGTTAGGTACGTGCTGTACTGCTGTTCCATGTCAGGCTCCTCTTCACCGTTTTCATACAGAGCTGGATACGAAAAATCGCACCCAAAGTCCTGCAGTTGCTAACCGAATGGACAGAGACGTTTCCATATGATTTCCGAGATGAAAGAATGATGAGGAACCTGAAGGAGCTGGCACAGAGAATAGCCAGTGGTGATGAGGTGAGTTGTCTGCGCACAGAGTTGTTACTGGGTGAAGGGCATTGCTTCGGGGCTGTGATGCTCTGGTCCCTTTACTGCTTCGCTGACCTTTGTCTCAAGGTGTAGCTGGTGAACCTCTCATCAGCCGTTGCCTCGTGTTTCCCAGTTAGTTCCATCTAAACATTTATCACTTGATGAGTGTGTGTGGTCACACCAAAGCCATATCCTGTATCCTGATGCCAATTTTTTTTTTTATTGTAGCCCAATATTGCACTGACCGCTCTTTGTGGTTTTTCTTCACAATGGTGTCATATAGTGAGATTGTATTTGAGTAAATGTGGAAATCCATGTAAAAGGCAGCTTTGGGCGGACTGGTGAATTTGTAGAACACAGGAAGCGTTCCTGCCTTGGACTGATCGCGCTGCACTGTGCTGCCAGTAGGGTTTGGATGCTGCTTTATTCGGCCGCTCGGGTTTTGCATTGATGGCGTTAAGAGTGATGGTGTCTGGAGCTCAGAAGAGTGACCACCCTGGGGTGTGTGACACGGGTGTGTCTGCTTCATAGAGTCTCGTCCTGCTCCCGTGGAAATTTGTCGCTCCTGTTCAGTGAAACTGCTGCTCAGAAGGGCCTGCAGAGAGATGGTTTTATTAGTTTCTCCTTGTTCTCATATTTCCTGCAAGTTCTACATCTGACTTCAGTGAAGCTGGTCTTGAGTTTCCCAGTTACCCTTTTTTCATCACTGAGTGCCCATACATTGTTTTTCCTGTGGTCTTAAGCAGGAGAAGAGGGGATGTTTTCATTTTTTGTATTTTGTCCAGCGGTTGGTGGTACTTTTCATGCAGTAGATTGTGCATGTCTTTTCTGCTGTTACTGGGGCTAGCAGGGTCACTACTGGATCCGTGCGACAATCGATGGGTGTTTAAATGTTCATCTGGGTTCCTGTCAGTGTAATGAGGTGCCAGTGTCAGAAACTCAAGCAGCTGAATGTATCTTAAGTTGACAACAAATGGGGGTGTCGGCATCAATCTGTTTTGGTGTCGTGCAGACTTTAATACCATCTTCTCACGCGTTGAAACCGTCTCCTGCTTGTTTTGTGTCGTGACAGGCGTATCGGAAGAACGTACAGCAGCTCCTCCAGAGCCTGATTCGAAAGCTCACCGCTGTGAGCCAGTATGAGGAAGTACTTGCAAAAATCAATGCCACATCCACGGATCGCCTCACAGTTCTGAAGACCAAGCCCCAGTCCATCCAGAGGGACATAATCACCGTCTGCAACGATCCCTACGCGCTGGCTCAGCAGCTGACACACATCGAGCTGGTGAGTGGTTATGTACTTCAAGGATGACTTCGTCCTTCCCCCCTTTTTGAAACGCAGGTTAACGTTGGATGTGACTTGGCTGTGTGCTCTGTTTAGGAGAGACTCAATTATATTGGACCGGAAGAATTTGTCCAGGCGTTTGTGCAAAAGGATCCTTTGGATAATGACCAGGTAATTGCAGCAGGTCTGGAGCAGCTCTGAAACGTGACGTTTCACATTCTGGAGCTCAGGTGCCGCCCCATGAGCTGGAAGTGACTTCCAGCAACAACTGAGGACCAGCAGAAAAGAGCTGTTGGGTGAAAATGCTTTTGTATTCCTCTTAAAAACTTTGTCCATGCTTTTTCTTAGTGGAGGGACCACTCCTGGAGCTCCAGGACTCAGCCAACAAATTGACTTAAGTTTAACCCATTTGCTGTTTTTTCTGATTTAGGCTAAGGGAGAACTTAATCCTGTGCATGTTGTCTCCAGGTCGCCTGTGTGGCTTGCAGCTGTACAAAGCTGATTTTAACGTGGCTTTTGCCTTACTCGTTTTCAACGTCTGTGCTTCCTTTTGGTAAACTGAACTCCCTGCAACAAACCGGCAAGGGGGCAATTTGCAGGTAGAGCACGTCACAGAAAGCGGGGAGCAAGCTCTAGGTCCACATGAGACGAAGGGCAAAGACGCCGTGTTTTCAGCTAACTGCGATGGAGGTGTCATCCTGTGCTCTGTAAATTAACTCTACCAAAGTCAGGCAGTTAAAACTGGAATTACCGTCCTCCCGAAAGGTGACAGAGTAGAATGACTGAAGTTTACAACTCGATGTTCAGACAGATGGTTTCCAAAAATTATTTTGGTTTATTCTAGATCACTACAACTTCTCTCTACCTGTTTTTAGGCAGCCCAGAGATGTGGTGTGGGAATCGTTCCAGGACACTACAGAACACTGGTTAGGAAAGGGAGAGCCCCGTCAAAAGGGCAGAGCTGATCTCCCAGAGTTAGGACACAGTATCTTAACGTGTCACAAAAAACTGAACGTATGTGCCAAGGGAGTGGGCTGCCCTCGGTGTCCCTTCTGCGCTTGCAGAGGGTGTAGAGGGTGTTGTCTGTGCTGTGTCAGTGGGACAGGAGGAGGACCCAAACAGTGCTCGTGTTCAGGGAAGCTTTGATCCGCTCCTTAGCTTTGGTTGTTTGAGTGAGTCTATCTTCAGTATTCAAAGCATCCCGGTAGGACTTTGCAGCCGGCCGTGGATTCTGCGTGCCTGCTGGAGTGCTTTCCTGAGCCAGCAGCTCCGGAAGAAGTTAATGCTCGAAAGCTGTCACTGCTGCTCTCCCTCCAGGCTTTCTGTCGCTCCAGTTGAGCTGTTCCTGGTTACTGCTTTGCAACGTGTGGGGATGGCAAGGTGGAAAGCCAGAAGGTCTCTCTTGGGGAAAAGATGAAGATTACACTAAAGTTGCTATTTTTCTTCTGTCTGCAGAGCGGCTGCAGAGATCGGAAGAAGACCCGGCACCTGGAAGCCTACGTGGAGTGGTTTAACAGGCTCAGCTATTTGGTTGCGACAGAAATCTGTATGGTGAGCAAGGGTTTTGCGGCTGAAAGGTTTTGTCTAGTTGAGTTGTCGAAACCTGTGAAGCCTTTTCAGGTTCGGTGCCCCCCGGGCTTCTCTTTCACCCGGCTCTGTGCTTTTCCACCTGTGGCCGAGGTCAGTGCAGGGCTGTAGAGGAAACAAGCGCTGTGTTTCCAGCATCGTACCCGTGCCTCGGCCACCTTCATGGGGCACCGCTGCTCTTCAGACCCTGCTTCTTGGCACGGCCTCTTCCACCTGCCGAGTGTCTGGGCTGTGTGTGCTGTCCCCAGGGCTTTTGACCGCACTGGTGTGGCCTCACCAGCACCGGACGCACACCACGAAGTTGTGGTACACGCGGGAGAGACTTTCCACGGGGGTGGTGGTTCCTGGGGAGTGGGTCGGGTTGCTCTGTTTCCTCCTGAGCACAACACCCTGATGGCATCTCTTGCAGCCCGTGAAGAAGAAGCACAGAGCAAGAGTGATCGAATATTTCATCGACGTGGCACGGGAATGTTTTAACATCGGCAACTTTAACTCCTTAATGGCTATCATTTGTAAGTCTGCATCCCGAGACGTCCGTCCCTGTTCCAGTCTGGGTGACAGCTGCGTGGTGCCTTGTACAATGCCGGCTGCTCGGAGGATGTGAAGTTGGGAGGAGAAGGGGGGGCGAATCGCTCAACATTATTTTAGTGTTATGTGTGTAAGAATTTACTGCCGTAGTGCAAATTACAGAAAACCAAAGTTTTCATTGTGACCGGTGAGAGATCTAAATCCTCACTTTTTGAAACCAAGTTCAGTGTTAAATTGGGTAGAAACTCTTACTGTGTAATGTGGGGGTTTGATGTCTTCTGTTGTTTGTCACACCATAAATATCCTGGTGGTTTAAAAATTCCACACCCTTTTTATATCTGATAGGGAAATATCAGGAATACTTTTTACATTTGAAATCTGAAAACTTCATAGATGTGTAGTTTTCAATGATATATTTAAGAGGCAGTGTTGAGAAAACTCATTTGCTTTTTTCTACCGTGTATTCATGTTTCATCAAAACCACATTAAATAATGTTGTAGCATTTTTTTAGGGCTTTCATTCTCTAAGAGATGTTGATTTTTGTTTCCAAAGGCTTTTTTAATGTTGGAATTTCAAAAAAACTATGAGTCTTACTTCTGAGTAGCTCTGTTGAAAATATTTGTTATTGTTAGTGGCTCCTTTACTTTAGAAATACTAGGCTTAGCTACTTGAATGATTTATTTTGTTTTTTTAAATGCTTCAACGATTTCTCTCTCTTATACCAAGCTGGCATGAACATGAGTTCTGTGTCTCGGTTAAAGAAAACATGGGCAAAAGTGAAGACAGCCAAATTTGATATTCTTGAGGTAAGTTTGGCCAATGGTTGGACAGAGGATTGATAACAGCATTTTACTTTTAACCTCTCTAAAATGTGTGTCTGGCTTCATTACAACATGTTTAATTTGTTTGTGCTCTTAGTGGAAATTGCAGAAGTTGTAATAAGAATATTTCAGCCAACTTGTGCTCTTTTGATTTTGAAGGACCTGGAAGTAGTTTTTTTAAAAATTCCAAAACCTGCCTCCTAAGAATTATTAAAAAATAAAAATGTAGGTAACCTCTCAAAAGGAGATGTATATGAGAGGCTTTGGTCTCATGCAGTTCCACCTCTGAAAATCCAGTTGAACCATAAGGCGGCTGTGTTGACCTTTCAGAGAAATTCTTCTTGAACTAACTGATTGCCAGTTACCTTCAGGCAGCAGAGCCCATTGTCAAAGATCATGTGGGTGCAGCGGTGTATGAATTTGTGATTTACTCAACAGGTTATTTACCAATGGGTTAGTTGTCCTGCTGTAAGTGGCAATCGGTTAATTTGGGGTCTTTATCAGTAAGATAAAGAAAATACAAGGTTTTGTTCCTGGCTGTATTCAGTCGTGGGGAGCTGAGGGGTGGTGCTGACAGCTTCAGGGGTCTGATCTGACTTCGCCGCTTCCGCTCAGTCAACTCTGAGAAACCTGCATATGTAGGAGAAGCAGGATATTAGTGCCAAGATGCACTGTTGCCTTAGTTTCGCGATTTTGGCTTTTGAATTAAAGCTGTGCTACCTTCTTTGTGGGGAGAGACGGAAGGTCCGTGCAGCGTGCCTTTGGTGTCTGCCCCTGGCTTGTGCTGAGTCCTTTGCTGTGCTGAGTGACTGTTTTTCAAACAAGGTTCTCTTCTGGTGGAAAGTACAGATGAAGAGACGTTGCTGTCCTCTGAAAGGCTGTATTTGTGGTGCTGTTCAGCAGACCCCTTGCTTTTTAAAGTACTTGCTCAAATGAAAAGGAATGGTGTGTGGTGATGACACTGGCTCACCCAAGCTCATTATTTATGTTTTTTCATGCCTTGTAGCATCAGATGGACCCTTCTAGCAATTTTTATAATTACCGAACTGCTCTGCGTGGAGCCGCTCAACGGTCCTTGACAGCTCACAGCAGCAGAGAGAAGGTACATGTACGAGTATCTGGGCAGCGGGCAGACGGGAAATGTGCTCGTTAAGTTGCATCGTAAGCTTTTGTCTTGGGATGCTGATTCTCAGCAGTGATACCCCTGGCGACCTTTTGAAAAGAATAAAAAAAACCTCAAAACCCAATCCCTCTTTACTCAGAATATCTATCACGTGTAAGCTACCAAGAAAGTAAATGCAATGTTGGAGAGAAGCAGGAGGCTCAATGAAAGTGACCATCTCTGGCTGCCGGTTCAGTTTGGGACTGACGGAAAGCTGCAAACATTAAGTAGTTGCTTTCATTATTTGAATAGAATAAGTATGTTGCCTCAGCTCATTTTTTCTTTGAGAGAGAACTTTATCTCACAAACCAGTGATACGGACAGAAAGGCTAAGGACTGGAAATATGTCGCTAGTAATTTGTTTTTATAGCTGCCACATGTGCTCAGTTTTAAGTGGTTTATGGTTTTGGGTGGAAGAGCTTTAAAATCTGCTCAGAAAAAGGTATTCTAAAACCCAAATCCAGACGGAGCTTTTGTGTAGGTTCTGTGCAGTCTCCTTCCTGTGTATGGTCTTCAGATGAGTTTTAAATAAACTGGAGGTTTTTAGAGGAAATGGTGAGATGAATTGGGTGTTTGTGCAGCACAGTGGGTTACAATCCCCCCTCTAGATTCAGGAGGGGCTGCCCACTGTGCATTAATAGAGGCGGCATCTTTCTTTACTCTCTAAAATAAATTATCTTTTGAGAAGTCAACTGGATTCGGTCACACATGAATGCAGAATCTCGGTTGTAGTTCTTGTAGAAAGGAGCCACACAGCTTCCTAGCTGCTACCCGCTTACAAGCAGTAGTGCATCAACCACTTCTAATATTAAGACTTCATGCCGTGTTTACTAAACCTGATCTTGGTGCTCAGAGAATGATTTACCAGGCAGGATGAAGCAAATCCGTCTGCGGTCTGCTGGTCTGTGTTGTTGTTATACATGTGTAAATAAAGCCAAGGATTTTTTCTGGGTCCTGAGGATCCGTTCAAATATCGTTCAGAGCACCAGAAGTTTAAATATTAGACGCTTCTTTTCAGAGAAAAGTGAGTTTTATTCCTTTGAAGAAAATACTTATAAATATTGAAATGGCACAGCAAAGTCTTCATGGAAATAGTGATATTTGTTTTATTCCCCAGTTAAAACAAGGGTCTGCGGCTGTGAAAATTTTTGTAGGGTGCAAATTAAAGTACAATAATTTTAAGAATGTTCCAGCATTCTCCAAAGAAAAGCACTTTGATTTGTTCAGTTGGCAGGAAATGCTTCGTTTTGAGCCAGGACGGCTATTGACAAGGTTCAGTTTCTTTTGTGAGCTCAGCCATTTGTGCCACCAGCCCCAGATTTTCAATGCTGTGCTTTAACACGCACGTCCCTTTGTTTACCAAGCAAGACCCTCTTGAGAGGGAGAGCTGCACTAAGAGATCCCCTGCAGGAATTACGTGTCAGAAGTAGGCAGCTCTGAGCTCTTACATTCTGAAATCTCAAGGGAAAATGAGAAAGTGGAAACAAGAGGGACACGACATAGAAATGGAACGAGTTAGGTGTGTTGTTGTTTTAAACACGTCCACGGAGGATGCAAAATTTTAGTGTAATGAAAGAGAGAGATACCAGAGAGATCTTAGTCCTTTGGTGTTTAGCTTACCTTTTGGACCACCCGACTTCCTTTTCTGTTTCTCTGTAGAGCATTGTATTTTGACTCAGGACCAGACTGAGAATAACGTTGTTCTCCCCTTAGATCGTGATACCTTTCTTCAGCCTCTTGATCAAAGATATTTACTTCCTCAACGAGGGTTGCGCCAATCGTCTTCCAAACGGTCACGTCAATTTTGAAGTAAGTAGAGGAGTGACTGGGTGTTGATACCGGCTTGCCTCTTTAACAGAAAACTGGAGGCAGTCAGGGTCCAGCTTCCACTGGATTCGGGGAGAGCAAAATCAGTCTGGGATTTGAGTGTGTCTGTGACTTCTCGCAGGAGCTGTGAAGTGGTCAGGAAAATGCAGTTTTGCTGAAGATGAATGTTCATAAAACCCTTTCAATGTTCACAATTTTTTAGCAGGGGGGAAAAAAGTCAGAACTTTTTCCCAGTCCTCAAATTCATCTAAACATTTCAGCTCACGGGTTCATTATACTTAACTACAAAACCATTCAGATGAGTATGTTAGGTTTTTTTTTCTGAATTCCAAAGGTAAATGGTGAGTTCATCTTTTGTGCAGATCTATACGCAGTATTTTTGTGCGTGTGAGTCACAGGTGGTCTCTGAAGAAACACGTGGTCCAGCAGCAATGGAGTAGTTTTCAGTCCCTTGTCTTTCGGTGGTTTTTCTGCCTCCGATTTCACATGTTACCTGACAGTGTGGATTACCCGATGATTTATTTCCTGGTGCTTTCAGTGTTCAAGAAATCTGGGTCACTTGCACAGAATTACATTTCCCTTGTGGCCATTGGCCTGGGTTGGCTTGGTTCTAAAGCCAGGCTGCGAGAGGGTCAGGAATGTCCTTTTACTCAAGGGATCCACGTGCACGTGAGGCATGTTAAACCCGAAAGAGTTTATTGTTGAATGACATCAGTGCACTATGTGGGGAATGCTTAATTTTGGCATAAATTTCCAGCAAGAAAATTGAGCATTTTGTATTGACTAGCTGAAATGGAACATCTGGATTTCAGAATGTCAGTATTTAAGCATCTAGAGATTTTTCTTTTGAAAATTGCTACTTATTTCGCTGTGAAACAAACAAGCATGAGCATCATTGAAGGGAAAAGTTGGGCATAAGGAGTGTTATCATCTCCTTGAAAAGAAACAGTGTGGCTCGTGATCTGCTATTAGTATTCATAAATAACAACAATTTTACCGGGGTGGAGTAGCGGGAAGTCATCCCAGTTTGAAACAGGAACACAAAACTTAGAAGCGGAGTTGTTGAGTCAGGTCATGTTTAATTCCAGCTTAAAAGCCGGGGAGAATCCAAGCCTTGAACTTGAAACCGAGATATATTTCTCTCTCTTTTTAAAAAACATTCTGGGTCAATAGTACTGTAACAGCACCTCTTGTGTTTTCTCTTCTGACAGAAGTTCTGGGAATTGGCGAAACAAGTCAGTGAATTTATGACGTGGAAGCAAGTGGAGTGTCCATTCGAAAGGGATCGGAAGGTTCTGCAGTACTTGCTCACTGTCCCGGTCTTCAGCGATGATGGTGAGGAGCTGTGGGCTGCTGTGGGGCAGTGTCGCCGGCTCCTGCTCGGTCGCTGTCCTTGTTCAGTCATTGCTTCCTTATGGCAAAGAAAGCCTTTGACCTGAGGTATCTCTGTCTGACAAGTGAAAAATTCTTCTCCCTCACAAATGAGAGAGAGAGTAAGATTTTTCTTCTGTTATGCATGTGGTCTGTGAGAATTCACAGCATCCTTTTCTCTGAAATGGAAAGAAAAAAAATGATTGGGTACGTGGTCCGCATGAAATACCATCTGAAGTGTGTTTATATGGACTTGGGGATGCTTTACACGACAGGGTGCTGCTTAAGAAAGAAAACGGGGACTTCACCGGTTGCTTACAACCATGTCCCTGGGCTCAGTTTTTTCCTTTTGAGTGTTTTCTTCCAGTCTCGTACTTCTGAGTTGTTGCTAGTTGTATTTTTCTCACTCAGGGCAGTCTTTGTTCTTTGTTTGTTAGCGTTGTCTGGATGTAATTGTGAGCAATGCGGTACCTCCTAAGGGGGTTCTGGAGCCCTGAGCTGAGGGTGGGCGATACAAGCCTGCTTCCTTTCACTTCAGTCCGCTTTCCAGGGAGGGCAAATTTCAACATGCCGGCAGGCCTTACGCATTGTATTTGCTTCTGATTGCAGCACTTTACTTGGCTTCCTACGAGAGCGAAAGTCCCGAGAATCACATTGAAAAGGACAGATGGAAGACACTGAGGTTTGTGTCAGAGGTTGCTGTGGATTGAATGGGTTGCAGAGCAAGCAGCCGATAGCTAAAACCAAATGGCAAATTTCAGCAGATGGGGCACAGCCATGGTGTAAATCCCCCCTCCAGACTGGGACTCCTGGAAAAATGGGAACAGTCAGTCTTCATCCTAAACCCTCTCAAGCCTTCTCTCCCTTAGGGGGTGGAATTAGAATAAGTAATTTTGTATCTTAATTTCCTGTGTTATTCAGTGTAGGATAGACTTCAAATAAGTCTCTACTTCCTCGCAAGTACTGTGGAGCTGTCTGGTTTCCAAGCAGACGTTTCTGGAGCTGCTGCATCCCTTTACACGCCTAGCCTTTCAGAGAGGAGTGAGGTTTGCACAGCGATCATTCTGAGACAAAGGCAATTTAGATTCCAGACTGTGAAAAACAGATTTTAGCAAAGTCCAATTTTTAGCTTTTTTTCTGCTGCTGGCTGAATGTAGCCTCATCAGCTCTTTTATTTTACTAATTATGGAATCACAGATGAACCGTTGTGGCAGTGTTTTAACTCATGCTTCGCCAATCAACTTTTTTTTTTTAAAAAGTGAATTCATGGCAGCAGAGAAAACCAAACAGGTGCATAGATATATGAATAGTCTGTGTTTTCACCCCTAAGCCGCGCCTCCGCGTTAGTCTCAAATCTCCCGCGGTCCCAAGGCACTGCCTGTCAGCGGGCGGTACGTGAACGCCCCACGGTACCCGTCAGTGTGACATCCCAGCAGTGCTGACCCGCTCTGCGGCACCGCAGAGGCAGCCGCACCCCACAGCCCTGGGGCGTCCTGGGACTTCGCGAGGGGATGTGACAATTCTGTCTGCTCAGCCCCAGTTAACGTGGGGAGGGAAAGGGAGAGTCGTTCACATCGGTGCACAGGCATTCCCTGTGGCACAGGGGGAAGAGGGACAGACAAAGGCTTGAAGATCTGCGGTGACACAAACCTGCTTTTCACAGAGTCCGTATCAGAGGCACCCTGAACTTGTCCGAGAAGATTTACATCGTTGTGGTGATTGTCTTTCCTTACGTTCCAGGTCAACGCTGCTGGGCAGAGCCTAGTGCAGGAGGTGGCTGCTGTCCTGCCGTCGCTGCGTGGCCGGGGGGACCAAGGGGCACGGCTTGGGTTATTCCTCTGTACAGCGCGTGGCGTTCAAAGCGATGAAAACTGTGCAGTCGGTTGAGGCATTGTGTCAGCAAAGATGAAACAAATTACCTGAAGAACAAACAGGCAGCTGCTAACATCTGGCACATGAGGTTAAACCACAGCCTGCGACGGAGGCTTCAGCATTGACTGCGGACAGCACTGACGGAATCCTTTGAAGAGCTCGGATGCTGCTGGTGAATCATTTCACACCTGGATGGAGGGTTTTTCCCCTTCCTTATGCTGCGGCTTGCTGCTACAAGGACGCTGCAGAGTTGATTGTCCATTACAGAGGGGGAAAAAAAATCACCATTCCTTGCAGTGAAACCTGAGTCTGCATTGAAGAGCTTCCATTCCTAATAAGCTGAATAAAGCCAGGAACTCTGCCTGAGTGGGATTGTTAAGAAGGGAAAGGACTGGGCACAACAAATCGGCTGCTGGGGAGAGTTCTCCCCACCACTGTAATGGTGGCTATGTTTTTCTTCTTTTTCCATTGTGGTTTTGAGTTGTCTGCTGGCAGGCAAACTCATTATTATTCTAAGTTATTTTAAAAATATAAAGTGACAAAAATCAAGGCTGTGATAGAAAACATACCTGCTAGAAAAATACAGTAGCTATGTAGCTTGGACTGTTTTACAACTTGTAGGGTGGTTTTTTTCCTGTTTTACATTGTTTACAACTGACTACTACATGCTACAGGCGTTCTTATTTCTATTATATTGTTTTGTGACTCTAATTTTCCGTACTTCACCTTCTTCTTGTATTAGGTTGAACAAGCTGACTTTTCTATAATAGTCTTTGAGAAGCTGGCGTACAAATTATGTTGAAATATGAAAGTATGTTTTTATTAAGTCATTTTTATAATTGCCTTTTTTTGGAAAGGGTAACGATTGAGAGCACAATCTGCTTTGACTGGAATAGTAAGATGCCAAAAAGGAAAAAGGTTGAGGCTTCCTCTCCACTACAGCTGTGAACAGAACAGACTCCCTGTGTGTTTGCTTTATGGATTATCTTTATGACTCTTGAAGTAGTTCACTGTGTTACATACCTAATAAGTTTGTAGTAGCTCTGAATGCTTAGTCAAGCTATTTATCCTAGGAAGAAC
The DNA here is from genome assembly GCA_013400615.1 of Syrrhaptes paradoxus. Classification (NCBI taxonomy): domain Eukaryota; kingdom Metazoa; phylum Chordata; class Aves; order Pterocliformes; family Pteroclidae; genus Syrrhaptes; species Syrrhaptes paradoxus. The sequence continues at coordinate 41,055 of VZTO01006663.1, forward strand.
CCAATGGAAAAAAAAAGAAAATGTACCTGTAGATCACCCTGGATGAAAAATCACTAAGCAAAAGCACATACTTGGCAAAACAGGTATTTGCAATTATCCTGCCAGTGTTATTTAAAAAAAAAAAAAGAAATAAGAGTAAAGATACCTATTTGTTGAACTGCATCTCTTGAGTTTTCAGGTAAGCTGGGTTTTATGTTCTGTCAGTCCATTTTCTGTTCTGGGGGCTCCCTCAGTGCACCCCTGTAAGCCCATCGTGTCTGAGGACTCGCCTGCGCTCGGCTCTGCCCTGCGAGCTGTGGCTGGGAACGGGCTGCAGCCAGGCGAGGGGTGTCCTCGTGTGATGTGGGGAGGGACGGGTGGGAGGGCATGGGGAGATGAGAATGGAGATCGGTAGGAGACAACGTGCTTAGATTGTGCCCGCACCCAGCAGCAGGCGGCTGCTCTGTTCACGTGTCCTGCAGCTCCTGCTGACACGCTTTAACTTTGCCCGGACTGCAGCTGGTGTCACTGCAGGGGCAGGGCCTGGCACAGCGCCGGGAGGGTTCCTGGGTGTCTGCCAGGGGACAGAGACGTCCTCCGCTGCGTACGGACAGAGCGGGAGCTGAAACAGCGCGGTCGGCATGCAATGGACGTCCCAGGGAAAGGCTCCTGGGTCTGGGGGCTGACAGCGAGCGGGGACACCCAGCCCAACGTTCTCCTGGCAGGAAGGAAGGCCGACGGGAAGAAAATTGAATGCCGTAGCATCAAAGTAGGTGTAGTCATTCCTCCTGGGCCAGGTTCGGTTTCCTGGGCGGGCCATAGGAGACCCTCTGGGAGGAAATGCAGCGTCTGGGACTGTTAGAGCCATTGGTAGCAGCGATGGCAGCCGGGCTGTTGCCCTCAGCTCTCGGGGACACACGAGGCCTCGCCATGCCCCGGCCTCACCCGTCACAGCTGCCGGGGAGAGCGGCAGCAGCACTGCCCTGGCCCGCGTGCGAGCACCGGCCCTGGTGCGGTGGGGCCGAGAGCGGGGCGTAGCTCTCTGCACCGGCTGCGCGGGGCTGCCCTCGGCCCACAGAAGAACAACGTTGGGTGGAGGGATTTGGGGAGGGGTGGAGGACAGGCTGGTTCCGCCCGGGGGAAGCTGGAGCTGGCAGTGGGAGATGTTTCATCAGGGTCCCTCAGAAGAGGAGGCGTTCTGGTCGGCCGGCTGCCCTGGACACGGCAGCGCAGCATCGCGCACACGCTGACCCAGGTGACTGCGGGGCAGCAGCCGGTGCCTGCGGTCCCACCGGAGCAGCCCTGGTCAGGAGTCGTTCACCTCCCCAAACAGCTGACAAATCCAGGTGTCTTCCTGATGATTTCAGGTTGTGGTGCTTCAGGTGACTTGAAAACCTTCTTGTGTGGAGAGGTGTCAGACGGGTAATCCGAAAGATCCCGAGTGCAGAAAACTCTGCTCGTGTCCTGCGATTCTTCACGTGACTATGGTGGATGGCTCCATCCAGCATTTTTTGGTACGTAATTTCTAAAGGGGTGTGTGTGCGCGTGTGCAGGAATAGAGAGATTTGTGCAGGGTTACAGAGCCCCTTTTGCTGTTGTATTAACATACATCTGTCTGTTTTAGGTCTTGAGCGTTTGAAAGCCTTTGTTCAGCACCTGGTTGCAGCTATAACAAATGCTTTTGCTCCTGATGTGTTCTACCTCCACTGTGAATGTCCTCCTAGGTGGTGTGACTGTTTCTGTTTGCCCAGAAAAATCCAGCCTGTTGCGTCTGCTCTCCTCTTACTGCCCCACAAATACATACAACTTGCCTTCCTTTCTGCTTGTGAAAGCTTCGTCTGGGAGGATGGCAAGCAGGAACTGATCTAGACCCGGTATGTAGAAGGCTGGCTCAAAGGGCTCTATGCTGATCTATTTGGGGCTATTCCTGACGACTGATAGCACTGTTTTCAGCCTGAAGGACCGTATATATGGCCCAGACAGAAGCTCTTTACCGTACCAGCACAGGCCCTTGCCGTGCACGCTGTTGCTTTGTGCATGCTGCCCGCATTCACGTCTGTACGTGAAGGGACAGCAGCTGCCTTTGGGCTGATGCTGCATGTCCTGTGAGGATGGGCGAGGAGGTAGGATTTCAGGAGTTTGGTGTTGGCTCCCAATGCAATGAAAAATGCAGAATAACCAGCAAAAGTGGCAAAATCATCTGTGTTATGTGGAGACGTGTTGCAGTTCAGTTCTTTCCTGGACCTTGCACTGCGCCAGCTTGCAGTGTTTACCCCACAGGTAGAACCTGGTGTGGGGCAAGCATTTTCGCAAGCAGAAAGCCTGTCAAACTGCTGCCAGACCTTCCTTTGCTATACCTTTGTTTCCAAGGGCTAGAGTACTCTTGGCTGTAGGACATTGTGGCCGAGTAGAAGCTAGCCTGGTGAGTGAACTGACACAGAATAAGGCAGTGTTCAAATGCTTATTTATTATTGGGGAGAAGGATGGCAAATCTCCATTATTTTATGTAATCAAATGACTGTATTCTGTTTGGGAATTAAGAAGCAATGCCATTTCCGTCGTACAGTCTCTCTTTTGTATGCCATAAACTTTATCATCATATCCGTAGAAAGAGGCTGCTCAAGATGCACTAACGTCATTCAATCTGTTGATTAATTATACAGAGAAGCAGTGAAGTGTGGTGAACTTCGCCAGTGATCTTTTTAATGAAAGATTAAAATCAGAAAGTGAATGAAACCAGGGGGATGAAGGCAAAAAAGGAGGATTTTTGTAGTGAACGGTGACAGAAGGAAAAGCAGGATCTCTCTGGGTACTTGCTGTGCTCTGAACCAGTCCTCAGGCCAGGACTGCAGCCCCCTCTCTGCCAAGGAGAGGTGTGGGACTGTGAGGGGAGCCTGGCAGTTGGGCTGTGGTTGCTACACCTGGACTGTCACCGTTCTGCCAGACAGCTGTGGCCAAGGGACTACATTTTTCTGCCCTTCCCTTGGTCCCCTCCGGCGCTGGTCTGTCCTGGTTGCATAGACTGCAGGGTCTTTGCAAGGAGGCATCTCTTTGGAGTTTTTGTACACAGATGCACCTTCGGGCATATTTACAAAGCTCTGAGCAGAAGTGAGGCTGCAAATGCTCTAGGGCTTGTGGGAGGCTGTTTTAAGACAGATGAATAATTGGTGTCAATTGTCTTTTCAGGACTCCAGTCCTGCCTTTGTCTTCTGTTTTACAGGATGGTCCCTGTACCAGAAATAATGTATTTTTTTTGCCCCACTTTGCTGAATTGAGGTGAAGGATGTTTGGTTGTCATGGCTGAAGTGCAGAAAGCACCCATGCATCAGGAGCTCTCCCTCCCACTTGCTTTCTTGCAGCTCTCGGTGCATCTTTCCGGTTTAGCCCATGGATTTCGGTGGAGCAGCTGCAGTGTGACCAGCCCCTCCGGGCGCAGCACACACCCCCAGCAGCCCCAGGGCTCCCCAGTATGTGGGGCATGGGGGCTTGGAGCGTACCTGTGGTGATAAATGAGTCCTAGAGGCTACAGGTTGGGGCTAGACCTCTTCGTCTGCTTGACAGCATCAGCAGGAGAGCTGTGCGTGCAGCTCTTTGCCTGTTGTAAAATCCTTTCATGTGTGGTTTGGCATGCTGCTTGGGTCAAACAATCCTTGATTTGAAGACAACAGTTTTAAATCACGATGAAGATTCTCCAGGTACCTGCAGTGTACCCAGAGTCCGCGCTGTCCGCAGAAGCGTGGTACGTGCGGGGGGGAGCTGCGGTTCTCCAGCCTGAGCCGGGACCGACCCTGGGCGGTGTGAGCCTGGCAGGAGGCGGGGGGGGGCGGCTGCGCAGCGGGGCCTGGGGGCGCTTTGGGAGCACAAGGGCTGCACGAGCCCTGCGGCAGCTCCGCTGGGCGCCCAATAGTCGCGACAGAATCTTCCGAGGGGACAGGCGCGTGTCGGCACGGCCCGAGCGGGGCCACGGCGGGTGGGCTGGGGACCCCGGCTCGTTCCTGCTGCTCCCGCGCCGGCTCGCCCCGCCCTGCCCGCCCCCGCTTCTCCCGGGGAGGGGGCCAGNCGCAGGTGAGGGCCAGCGGCAGCGGGGAGGCAGCGGGCGGGGAGCCGGGGTGGCCGGAACCGCGCCGGGGAGCCCGGGGGAGCTGCGGCCTCCTGGGCGGGAGGGCTCGGAGACCCGGTGTCTGAGGAACACCCGGGCGCTGCCGCCGACCTGCGCTGGATCCCCCCAGCAGCCCGCCCGGGTGTTGAATCCCCCAGCAGCCCGCCTCGAGGCGGGGGATTCCCCCAGCAGCCCCCTTTCCCCCCCCCGGAGCATCCCCCCAGCAGCCCGCCCGGGGGCAGCCCCTCTCTCCCGGGGGCTTGGAGGCTGCCCGGTGCCCACTCCCAGCGAGGCAGGGTGCTGGGAAGAGCCGGTGCGGTGCCCTGCGGTAACATAGAGCGTGCTCTGGTTTTGCTTTTTGTCTCATTCTTCTGGGTGAAGATTGGTCAGGCCTTGGAGGTGTAAGGTTTTAAGTTTCCTGGTAGAATTAATTACCGTAATGCTGAATTACCTGTCGGCCTTTTCTTGATTCCTGCTTGTACGTGGCCAGGAGTTTCCCATACCAGTGTCCAGTGAAGGTGCCGCGTGGAACAGGATCTGTCGGGTCGGACTGCTAGTGCCGTTGTACTGTTAACTGGGCACGTAGGATGGAAAGACAGAAGTTCCTAACGTATTTGCCCAGTTAAATTGTGAACTTTAACTTCTTCATCTCTTTATACAGTAAACCTGTTCTGTTTCTGGATGCAGTCTATTTCGATTGCAGTTTTTTTCTGTGCCCTGGGGCAATTGCCCTATCCTTTTGTAAAGGTAATTTTAAAAATCTGTGATATAATTTTTTGGAAATGAAGTGGCTGCCACTGCATTTAGTAGCAGAGGCTGCCACTGTGTTGTGTATGATAATCTCTACTTTTAATTGTAACATTTGTTTTAACGTTTAGTTTAGCTTGGTGGTGGTTGTTTTAATTTTAAATATTGTTGCATGTAAGATCTTTGGCTGAGCGATATGCAGTGTCACGTAGGTTTCTCTTCAGAGTCATTTAATTTGAGTTGGAACCTCACTGTGCATTACAGATTTACCTTTATTTCTGACATACTACCCTGTTATCGAGCTGAAGCACCAGCTGTCAAAATGCATCCAGGAAACTGGGGCAAAAGAAGAATGTTATGCGAAGTCATAATAAGCAAGACAGAGTCGAAAAGAAAGGCTGTTCTAAGGAAAACTAGATTTGCAATGTGGGCTACTTTGTAAGTATTTACATTCTAAACCACTGAAGGCTGCAAAACAGAAGTGAATTGTGCGTTTGTTAAAAGTACAGTCACAGCAGCCAGTAAAACCAAATTGCTGAAGCTTTCCAGTTAATTTATTGTTGTCTGATCAGTGCAGCTTGTCAGGGGCTTGTTCTTCCCTGGCTCCAATGGAACAGTAAAAGGGATTAGCTTACGCCACATCGCTTGGGGTTCAGCTTGAAAAAGTTACACATTGTTCACGAGGCAGACCAGCAGCTGCTTTGGGTCTGCTGATGACCCCTCACTCTGGCAGCATGATTGCCCAGTTAGCACACCAGTGCTTTTATAAAACTTATTAAAATAGCTTATTAATGAGGCAAAACTCAGAGTTCAAGGAAACAATTTTCTGTTTCATCTAAGGAAGGTGTTTCCTGTGCTGTGGTCTTCTGCAATAGCAGGATGCAATTGAGCAGGATTCATCAAGAGCCTGAGCAGGGCTCCATGTGGTGCTGAGGCCTGGGCTGTAGAGCCCTGAGCTTGTTCCTTCGCTCCTGGTGGAGTTATCCCCAGGCTTGAGCTAAACCGAACTGGCACCTGGCCCTGCTGTGGCCCATGGGGGGGATTTACAGGCAGGCATTGCTCCCCAGGACTAGTTCTGGAATGCGGTGGGTGGGTGATTTTTGGACACTAGACTCCCAGAAGCAACACGTTAGTTACTTCCCCCCTCAGCTTTTTCATTTAATACAGTCTGACCTGAGCAGCAGGTGCTTCTTCTGCTTCTTTTAAAATGATATGATAACGTATGGCAAAAATAGAGTGTCCAGGGAAAGAAGGTGGGTTGCTTTGCGAATCTACTCAAGACTGATAGTTGCAGCCAGTGCTTGGAGTGTCGGTGTTCTGCCAGGAGTCCGAGCTCTTTTTTTGCCTGGTCACTTCTCATGAGTGGACAAGGGAAAGGGATAATTCCTCGTAAAGGGTGATTGTTCCTTGACAGCGATAGCTGCTCTTAGGCTAACGGATATGAGCCCATTTTAAATGATGACGAGAGATGCAGAAACAATACTAGCGGTCTGCTCTTGGTAGGAGTAAATTGGGTGTAACTCTGTACTGCCCTGAATTTGTCATCAGCAGAAGACATCAAGGTTGGTCAAACTTTCAGAGTGATGTCTGTATGAGGAAGGACTGCGTAATCTGGGACCCGTCATTCTGGGAGAGAATTCGGGCATACTTTCAAGTACAGAGGTGGGACAGAAATTTACAAAATAGGATAAATGTTAATAGAGGCAAGTCTGTTTGAAGCTGGCTTTTCCCAACTGTAGTACCCCTGGTATTGTAGTGGAATAAACAAATAAAAGGAGGTAGCGTCTTATACAAGAAGCAGACCTGTGAAACTCCTCCCCGGTGTCCTGCCAGGGTCTGCAGCTGCAAGGTTTATGGGAGTTAGAAGGAAAATGAGACAAGTGCTGGGATTAGAGATCCATTGAGCATTAAATGAAGCATATCAGGCGTATCTCAGACAGTATTTCAGTCAAGAAGCCTCTATGCTCATCCTGTGGTTACCCTTTCCTGGGCGTCTCCTTCTGGCCGTGGTTGGAGACAGTTTACAGGCTAGCCAGCCCCTGTTCTGATCAGTATGATGCTCTTTTGTGGTCATAATACTTAAAGGTTTGTTTTTTTTTTTTAAAAATTATTACTAACACATATGCTTGCTAGGTCACATATTGTTTTTGCTGAGCAGATATGCAACCACTGGTTAAATTAGGCTGTGTAATCAATTATTATTCCTCAATGGAGAAGTGACACAACTTTTTTTTTTTTTTCCTCCTAACTGTTTTCTTGCTTCAGCAGTAGAGCACAAGCTTTTCTTCTTCCTGCTGTTTGTTTTATCTTTGTTAGGCTAGTAGAAGCTTACACATCTCTTCTTCAACTCACAAAAAAGTAGTGGTAGCCATCAGATCTTTTGCTTTGTATTCACCAACCTGCCAACCCGCCTTCCTCTTCTCTTTGCCCTTTATTCCTCAGGCTTTCAGGACTAGAAATAATGAAAACAATTGACTGTATTTACTATAGGCATATATCTCAAATCTAGCTGCCAGTTAAACACTAAATTCATTACTTACTGTTCAATTATTATTTTTTTTTTCTTCTTGTTGGGGAGTGAAGCAAAACTGTAAATATATTTTCTCACCAAGGTCTCTGGACAAAATGGGGAATGGATCAGTGAAACACAAGCACCTGAGATGGCCAGACAGAGACATAGAAAATCTCTCTGTGGGACGTGCTAGCAGCCGTAAGTTTTTGAAGGACCCAGGTCTAAGCATCAATGTGACTGGGCAAGCTGATGTTCTTTGCAGCAGGGTGCTTGAACTGGAAAAGGAGCTGAAGAGAAAAGATCAAGAGTTGCAAGAGGGTCAAAATCACCTTGCTGAGCTTCAGGAACAGCTGGTTGTGCAGACTAAGGTCATCGCAGAACTCACCAAGGAACTTCAGAGCAAGTGCATACAGCTAGACAAGCTTCAGGGTGTTGTCAGCACTCAGGGAGAGCACTCTCTGCTGCCTTCTCCATTTGAAGTGGCTTCAAGGATGCAAGTCTCTGCCGACAGGAGGAGAGGAGCCAAGGAAGGTGTGTCTGCAGAGCCGACAACACGGCTGTACGATCTGAACAGGCAAGCTGCGTTTTCCTTTGAAAAAGCGAGAGTCCGAAAGGATTCCAGGTGAGCTCATTGCAGGGGGTTTCTATGGTTGTGCTGCAAGGCTTTGCTTCTATCACAATGGTATCCTCACCTCTTAAGACTAAAGTATCATCTTTTTATATACGCTTTATCACTGTGGTGGTTAGATGCTGGTTGAGTTTGTGTGTAACTTGAACCAAGGATCATCTGTGTCCCAAAGACTTCCGATGAAGAGTGGTGGGCAGCCTCTGTGCTTGGGTTTAGGAGACACTTAACAGTCTCTTTGGGATTTATCTTTACTGCCAGCTAAGCAGAACATAAGCCTCTTTCAGGTCTCGTTTTGCCAGAGCTGTGCTCTGGAGCGCTGATGGGCAGGATGCCTTTGTGCGGGTTCAGATTCTTGTTGCTGTAGCATGGATGGCTTGGAAAGGAGCAGGTGGCCCCAGATCAGTGCTCTGAGATGCAATATGGACACTGATTCTGAGCTATCATAGAAACATAGAATGGCCTGGGTTGAAAAGGACCTTAAAGATCATCTAGTTTCAACCCCCTGCTGTGGGCAGGGTTGCCACCCACTTGAGCAGGCTGCCCAGGGCCCCATCCAGCCTGGCCTTGAACCCCTCCAGGGATGGGGCATCCACAGCTTCTCTGGGCAACCTGGGCCACTGCCTCACCCCCCTCTGCATGAAGAATTTCCTCCTAATATCCAACCTAAATCTCCCCTCTCTTAGTTTAAAACCATTCCCCCTCGTCCCGTCACTGTCAACCTCTGTAAACAGTCGTTCCCCCTCCTGTTTATACGCTCCTTCCAAGTACTGGAAGGCCGCAATGGGGTCTCCCTGGAGCCTTCTCTTCTCCAAGCCAAACAAGCCCAGTTCCCTCAACCTTTCTTCATAGGAGAGGTGCTACAGCCCTCTGATCATCTTTGTGGCCCTCCCCTGGACTCCCTGCTGGCCACCTCTTTTTTAATGCAGCCCAGGACATCGTTGGCCTTCCGGGCTGCAAGCGCACACTGCTGGCTCATGTCCAGCTTCTTGTCCACCAGGACCCCCAAGTCCTTCTCCGCAGGGCTGCTCTCAAGGAGTTCTTCTCCCAGTCTATACAAGTACCTGGGATTGCCCCGGCCCAAGTGCAACACCTTGCACTTGGCCTTGTTGAACCTCATGAGGCTCTCATGGGCCCAATTCTCCAGCCTGTCCAGGTCCCTCTGGATGACATCCCTTCCCTCTGTTGTGTCAACTGCACCACTCAGCTTGGTGTCGTCTGCAGATTTGCTGAGGGTGTACTCGATTCCCTCATCTATGTCGTTGATAAAGATGTTGAAGAGCACCGGTCCCAAGACAGACCCTTGAGGGACACCACTTGTGACTGGCCTCCACCCAGACACAGAGCCGTTGACCACAACCCTTTGGCTGTGACCAGCCAACCAATTCTTTATCCATTGAACAGTCCATTGTTCAAATCCATACCTCTCCAATTTAGAGAGAAGGATGTGGTGAGGGACCAGTTTCAACTCAGTCTGGTGCGAAATCTGATGACAGGTTTTTTGTTTACTTTTGTTTACTTTGTCATGTAGACATAACCTGAGTGTCTGGTGGTAGCCAGAACCTCTCTGAATTCCAGCCAGCAGCCTAAGTGCCTCGGATCTATGGGGAGCTTTATTATTGTGTTAAGAATTCGTGGCATATTTGGATCTGTGCTGTAGCAGACCTGAGAGTTTTTCAGACTTGGTGTCCCATCCATCGTGTCCAGCATGGCACATCGGAGGCTGTCTGGTGAGCCAGAGTGGCTGCCTGGGTCACCGTAAGGAGCTGAAATCTTCAACCCACAGTGTTGTTCCAGAGTAAGGGAACCAGATTAGCATTTTATCACAAGTGCCTGGGCAGTTTAAATAATTGTTTGGTTTAAGAGTGTTCGGTTTGTCATTACCTGTTTTCTCCTTGCCGTGGTCCTCGTCCTGCAGTCAGGCAGATGGTTTTCCAGGGTGCTTTCAGAGACACAGCTGTAACAGCACCGAGGAGCCAAGCAAAGGGAAGAGCCAGTTGATTGCCAAGTGCAGCACAGACTCTGCCATCCAGGACAAAACCAGACATTGCAGTTTATGCAATTTGCATGTAATGCTGACCATGCGGTAGAAACAGAGCTAAAAATTTTCCTTCTCCATTCAGTGGCTGAGCACTTGTAAAAACAGTTTCGTTTTTGTTGTATGCCATCTCTGTTTTCTTTCTGAAAGACTCAGTGTAACATAACAGGATAAAGGAACAGTTCTCTTCCTTTTACCTTCTTTCATCTCTTACGATCTGGTTTAGAGATTGTCATTGCTGCTGCTGAGGCTCCCATAGATTCATAATTATTTGGAATACACTATTCCTGCATTTATCCTGATAATTACTTCTCTGGAAACAGCTGACTGTTTAAGCATGCACTGCACTGGCAGTCAGAGCACACCGTCCTCCCCTCTCCTCCCCACCACTTCCAGCCTCTCCTGTGAATCTGTTTGTACCTTTGTTTTCTTCTGTTCAGTGCTCGCACATTCCTGAATTTTCATTTAAATTCTAGTCTTCCGCAGTGGCCATTAAACTTGAATTCGTCTGCTAATTATTGTCCCGAGACAATAATTTGAGAGTGAAGTGGAACTCATGATGTGTTTGGTTGCCTAGTGTTAGAAAGCATACCAACTCGGCCAGAGCAATTGCCATCAGAGAGTTTGCCATGCGTTCTGTACAAACAAAGAAGCTGTTCGTCGAGCTTCAGTGTGAAACTAAGTATAAACAATTTTGGACATGCAACCAAATATTCCAGAGATTAAAAATCTGGTTATTTCCAGCCACAGTTCTCAAAAGTGGGGCAGGTATAGGAGAAGGCAAGGAAACCGCCGTAGAGAAGACTGTTAGAGGGACTGTGCTGAATGCCTATGATGAGCGCAAGCAGCGGATTCAGGAACCCGAGCCGTGGTTACGATACTTGTGTGTCCTCAGCTCTGGGGCCGGCTGCACTCTCTGAAAGCAGCACAGTCCCCTGTTCTGTAGTTCTGGAAGCTTTAGTGGTTGTTCTGAAGTACTCGTGCATGAGCCATCAGTGTATTTTATTGCCGTACTGTGTGCATGATGCAGGCCAGGGTGAATTAAATAAGTAAGATTGTTTTTAGCACAAAATGAAGTTAGACCTTATATTCTAATAACCCTGTTGTGTTCAGCGGAACCAAAGTTATGATCTCTATTTCTAAAGGCAATCTCCACTACAGCTACTTGATTTTGTTTTTCTTTCCTCTTCTCATTACGTTTACTTATTTTCAGTCATTATATGGCTAGTAATGTTGTAAGTCTAGTTATTTGCCTTAACTCACTGTTCATTCTGGGGTTTCCTCAGGAGATTTTTCCCACATAATTTAATTATAACATTGTGCTTTATGAATACAAGCAAGAGAAGTGCGAGTGGGCTCTGCGTGCCTCGGAAAGCTGTTGGGGTGTCTGTTTTGTTATGCAGCGTCCTTATACGTGCATGGTGGGAAATTGGGAACTTAAAGACACAATTTATCTTTGACTTCAGCAGTAAAGGAAAACTACTTAGTAGGTCCACAGAAGCTCCAGCAGTGCAGCAGTTGTTTAATGGCGTTTGTTTCTGGCCTGGATTCAAGGAACCGCTCTATAGGAAGCACTTGACCCCGAGTGTATGCAAGTCCATCGGAACTCATCGATTGCCCAGGGCGCGTGTGCAGCGAGCTTTGTCTCGCTTGGTTAGTCATTGTCAACAGATTGATCCACTGCTGATTTTTCCACATTTCATCTGATCTTTGTGAATACGTTGAAACTTTTCCAGAGACTTTTTAGCAACAGCTCGGGATGGCTGTAGTTTGCTGTGGCATCACCAAAGTGTGATATCATGTCGGTTTATTTCCCTGAATGCTGCATTTTAGAAAGCAAAGAGGTCAGCATTGATGGCTACGTAGCTGTATCCACAAGCTCTTGTGTTGTATTTTTATTTCTGATTATACCCTAAAAATTCCTGCAAGCAGCGGAGGAAAGGGCCAGCTTTGGGTAGACTTCTCTCCCGTCTGGACTTTCTTCTGGAGATGGGGATGTTTGGCGTCCCAGATGAGCAGACTGCTGCAGGATTTTTGCTCAGGTGGGGGCATTTTATCTGTCTGTTCTCATCCATGCAAAGGGAGCGGGCACAGCAGGGGTGAGAAGTGTTTTGCAGGGAGGTGGATGGAGGGCAACGAGTGGTTCGGGGGGGGATCAGCACTAACCCTCCACACACACCTCTTCTGGATCCTGGACTTGTTGTATACGTGGGGGGACAATGTTCAATGGGTACGCTGACCTTGCAATAGTGTCCTGATCATAAATTTGCTTAATAGCTCTGGACAGGGAATGCCACAGGGCTGGTGTTATTTTGCAGGTGCCAGGCAAGCTCTCTGTGGTCAGTTTTTAAATCATGGTCATTTACAACTTGCTTTGTTTTTCCCACCACTGATGTCTTCTAACATTCTCCTAAGAACCAGCAGCACTTGTTCATCATGTTTTTGCGTACTTTTCTTTGCTTGCATATTTCCTCAGCGCAAAGGAGAAACTCTTGATGAGGTCTGAGTACCATCAGTGTTGACTTTGACCTTGTTGCTATCATCAGTGTTAGTTTTTTTCTGGATATTGGAAAAAAAAATACGTATTTGAGCGTTAGAGAAGTGGACCTGATTTTATAACAAGTTGTCACTCCTGTATGGGCAGTGGCATGTGAAGACATACCTTCCACATTTCTTTCCTTTAGGTAAGCAAGGCTATAGACCTTAGTCATGCAGTGGGGAAGGAACACGATGAGAAACGGTGCTAAGCTTTCTGGGGAGCGCGCCTTCTGCGGGGAGCCTTTTTACAGCTGACCTGGTGCTTTCTGCAGGCAGAGTCCCACGGCAGGAGAGAGGCTGTAGTGTTCAAAGCTAACAGGATGCATACTGACATTTGTCCAACTTCAGAGGAACGAATGCCTGGTGAGTAATATACTACAGCCATGCTGGATCTTTTAAACTTTATGGTTTTTTTAAACCAGTGAGAAGAAGCTTATTACAGATGCCCTGAATAAAAATCAGTTCTTGAAGAGACTGGAGCCTCACCAGATCCGAGCTATGGTGGAATGTATGTACGAAAGGACTTTCCAGCAAGGGAGCTATGTCATCAGGCAGGGAGAGCCGGGCAATCACATTTTTGTGCTCAAAGGTGAGTAGTGCTGGATCACACACAAGCGCAGGAAACAGGGAAGTAATTTAGAAGTCTTTGCAGGAAACCACAGTGATGATGTTTGTGCTCCTAAATCATTTATGCTGGCCCTGCTGGGAGCAATGCAAGTTTTACCTGTGACTTTTGTGAAACAGAGTGAGAGCAACAGATGCACCTTAGAAACCTGACTCTTGATTTGATGCTATTTCATGAAGGATATGAAAGAACTTGAAGGACCTCTTTCATTTCTGAAAACCTAGAGGCCAGCAAATCCTTTCTGCTGCAGGTACAGCCATCCCTTTCTTCTCCAAAGGAAGAGCAGGTGTAATTTAAAATATAGAAAACTGCACAGTGGTGAAAACCACTTCTGAAATAAACTTTTCAATATTTATGAGAGCTTATACCTGTATGGGAAATTCAGAGATGAGGTCTGAATCTACTGTTCTCAAAGTTTAGGGTTTTTTTTTAAAAACAGCTGCTTGCTTTTTCTGAGAGAGAAAAAAAAAAAAAAAGCAAAACCTAAGCTTTAGGATAAGAAGAATTTCCTAAAATAATATGAACAGATTGGAAGTAACCTTGCTGCAGCCATCTGTGCTGACTGCTACTGTGCTTATACTCTAATCACAGACCAGCCGTAGTGGAGCCCAAGTTCAACACCTGAAAGTTGTTCCTGGAGGGAATATTCTCTTTCATCATCTCATAAATTAAAAAAAAAAATAATCAGTTTTTGTGATTAATTTGTCTACTTTATCAGTTCTGGACCATTAGAAGACCCAGTGGCTCATATGAATTAGAGTTCAAGCTGTTCTGATGAGACAGGAATATTTAAGCCAGGAGCATACTGGTATATGTTGGAAAGCACATCTTCTTTCACATCTTCTGGCTTCGTATGGATGTGTTAGTTTGAAAAATTGATGGTAGCTGTGTGAGGGTAACATAGATGGTGCAGAGAAAAAGAGGGGGCAGGATTTGTAATGGGGTAGTCATGTTCTTGCTAGACAAAATGATAATGTTTTGAAAAACAGATAAAATATAAAGAAGAAATTGTGCACCCCAAAATTTTTCTGGCCCAGTATACCTTTTCTGAGGATTCAGTGGGTGTCTTGGAGACAAGAGGGACGAACTTTCAGAACATGTTTAAGGGAAGGTTTTTTTGAGCCGTAATCTATGAATAATCTCAGACTTTATTTGCCCTTTACTAGGTTTGCAGTAAGGCTCAAGGACAATTTCTGGAAGGAGTATTTAATGTGCTTTTTGTTTTTCTGCCCTCTGCCTTGCATGCTGCACTTAGGTACACAAATGTGTATGAACAGACGAACCCCACCAGTGAGGGTTTATCCCATCAGGATTTAGAATAGCCCTTTTCCATGGCCTTTTCGGTTGAAAAGTTTCTTTCAGCTTTCCCTCCCTTCCACAGCAGATTTGTAAATCAGCAATACATTAAAAAAAAAAAAAAAAGAAAAAAAAATCTCTGCTGGTTTGTACCTGTGTTTCAAGGCACTGTTTGCATCCTTGCTCCCATTCCTGTGTTCCTGGCAGCAGTAAAGACAGAAATGTTTTGATTTGTTTTCCCTTCACTCTCTGCAGTTGAGCTCAGTTTTAATGCCTGTTATCCTGGTGATTTTTGGCAGAGGGCAGTCTGGAAGTGTTTCAGCAGAATAAACTGCTTTCCTCGATAACTGTGTGGACGACGTTTGGTGAACTTGCCATTCTGTACAACTGCACGCGCACAGCCTCTGTGAAAGGTACCTAAAGTTTATTATAGCAACAGTACTCAAAATGAAGACTATGTACTTTTGGGAGGTCCCTGTTATATCAGGATTTTCTTTGGAGTTTCCATTTAATAGATGTCTGCATGTCCTGATTATTATTAGTAAGCTCACGTTTCCTTTCCTGGGTTCCTTCTGCTTGGGGACTCTAGCAATACTGTGCCGTGAATGTAATTCCATCTCTTGCATCACCTTTGGTAGACAATCAGGCACCTCTAAAGTATGCTGGCTAGCCAGACCTGTATCAAACTAACAGCTAGGGAAGGATTATTTTTTAGTGTTGAACTATTTAGTAACAGGGATGGTCTTTGGCTCTGATGCTCTTGTGTAGGATGCAGTCCTGAGGCTGAAATTACAGTGAGTTTGAAAAGATATTAGAACCATGGGGTTTTCAACAGAGCAGATGAAGCCTAATTCAAGACAAAATAAAATATGTAGGAATTAGTTGCTTTGTACTTCTCTGAGTTCTGAATCGTTAAGGTAAGGCAAATTAAGTTGCTGAGTTTTGCTGAGATACATTTGCAGCTGGCATTTGCGGCTGGTGCTCGGGACAAGATTTGAGTTTGATCGCAAATGCGGTAGCGGGAGAGATGAAGCTTGTAGGTGAGGACGTGCTGCTTCTCTGAGCAAATACTGGCTCTTGCTTTGTGCTTCCCGGCTGAGCAGGACGGAGCTGTTAAACTGTTGCTGTGGTACAGATGTCCCTCTTCCTGCATAAGACCGGGTGTTCATCCCCATTAAGTACTCCTTGGTTCCTTTTGTAGTTTGCCATAATTATTCTGTGGCAGACCGGTAAGTGACCAAATACAGTTAAATTGATAATTTTTCCACTCTCCACTATTTCATAAAAATTACTTGTGTTCTGAAGCTAATTTCTGTTCTTGTCTAAATCTGCAGGAACTTTGAACCACTAGTGAGTATGAACAGTTCCTGTTGACTTAAAAAGGAGCAAATGGAATAAAACAAGAAGTTATTCACTTTAAAAGCTTCTGGTCTTTCTTCCTGCACCCAATTTAAGCACTTAATCATTGCTGCCTGTGCAGATGGAAGTTACTACATGTAATCTGTTTTTGTGGCTGCCTGATAAACAGAGCAGCATCAATAATGTGATTATTTTTCTTTCTAGCGTGCTCTTCTATTTCAGTATGTTCCCTATTTTTCTTTTTTGCCTGCTGTATGTAGTATTAGCATTATAGTGTTTCTGCACAGTAAGATGTCATGCTGTTTTAAACCTTTGTTAATAATAATTGCTTCTGAGGTAGGACAAAAATTGTCCAATTACGGATAAGAAAGAGTGTTTGAATACTTAAAATCACTGCAGAAACTTACCCCTCCCTTGTTTCTTGTGGAACAAGAGCAGTACAATGCCATGGCTGAGCAGGACTAGTAAATACAGATGTGAAAACATTTTTGATGCTGAATCTAGCGACCCCCCCTTTACCTGCAGTCTTTGAAAACTGACAAGTGAAGGACTTTAGCCAGACTGCTTTGCAATGGCTGCTGCTGCCCAGCAGCATCTTTACATGCAGTAGCTGTATTTGAAACTGGGGCTGTGATTTTACTGCTGTGTTTCTGAATTCCTCTTTATCTCATCTGTGAGATTACAGGCTCTTTTCTAGATATGTAATTGACGTACTTCAGGTGCAAGATACAAGAGATGGGTTTGTGGTAGCTTCGGTACTTGCCATACTTTCTCCCTGCAAAGTAAGCCGAAAGATGTTATTTAGGAGAAGAACGAAACCAAGCAATACCTTTGTTCTCCCTACCGGCATCCAAAGATATTTTTTGAGCTGTTTTGATAAATGGTAGTTAACCTCGATATGCACATACACTTTTAAGTATCAAGACTGATGATTGACCCCCGTGCTCTTTTTAAACCTGGAATTTTTCTTTCCTAAAAATGGTTCTGTGTTTCTGATAAATTGAGGCAATAAATCACTCCAATTTTTCTATAGCTTTCCTTTGTCCCAGAGAAAACATTTCTGTTCCTTCGCGTGACAGAAGGAAAACTGCTGAGTATGATATAGCATCTTTTAAAATAAGAGATTAAATGATATGGAATAATTTTATTTTGCTTAGAAAAAGTGCAGTGTGTTCTGTTGTGTCGATGGTTGCACGCAGAGGCTGCTTAGTGGTCTGCATCTTTTGATGCTGGATCTCATGCATGCTTGCTGTATTAATATTTTTATTATCTTTTGAAAGCTAATAATTAATGTTTTGATTATGCTTTATTCCCTTGTAAAATGGCTACAGTGGAGGAAAAGTGGATGAGGATCACAGCATGAAATGAAATTAAATGTATTTCTTGACCTCTGTTACTCCCATTTTACTGCATTCTCACATGTCACCTGAGTTGGAGATGGGTCCAAGCCAGATTGTTCAACATTGGCCTGATCAGTTTTGCACAACTCCAGACAAGTTTTTGTTTCTGTCAGATCAGTTCTCGTCCAGATTACATCAGAGCTTTCGGTGCAATCACTGTCCGAGATGAGGAGCAGATCTTCACCAGCAGTCAGCCCTGTTTGTCCTCATACAGATTTCCACAGAGCTGGAAGTCTGCCCCTGACTTCAGAGAGCGTTGTTGCAGTGGGAGCTGAGCTCTTGTAACAGTCTGATGGCAGTAGGTGCTGAATATTTTAAAATATGGCCTCGGGCATTTTGAAGGAGCTGGTCGGTCTCTAGTGTGGTATCTTCCCTCAAACCATTCGTAAACGTTGTTGATTGTGTTGGTTTTTGTTTCCTTAAAGCAATCACCAATGTTAAAACATGGGCATTGGACAGAGAAGTGTTTCAGAATATCATGAGAGCGACAGCACAAACAAGACAAGAGCAGTACAGAAAATTCCTCAGAAGGTAAATATAATGCATTTCTGTTTCTAATATCGATTGGGCTACTTCCTTAGGTGCACAACAACATTGCCTCTGTCCTATAAAGAGAAAGAGGAGGAAATCTTAATGGAGAGGACGTTGATGACCTGAATATTTACCTCCCTTGAGTTTTTAGGATTCACAAAATCCTCCAACTAGAAGGTAATTTGCTAGTGGAGTAGATGAAGGGATATTCTTCATCCCTTGGAGACCTGAACATGAGAACTGCATGTCTCTCTTAATTTATGAACTAATTCCAACATAAGTTACTAGGAAATCTGCAGAGAGTTAAAATGATCCTCTATCCTGCAGGGAACACTGAGAGATATACAATGCTTTTCCTTATGAAGAAGGTCAAATTAGAGGTTCCAAACCATAACAAGCAGATTTCATATTTTATTTCTGTAATAAAGAATGATCATTCTGATATGGCTTCAAATTGAGGTCTCAAGCCTAGCTATGCATAGGATGTCCTGTGTATTTTTGCGTCCGTCTCCGTCTTTGATTCCAATAAATACTTCCTTGCTGACCCCCAGGAGATAGAGAGCTGTATGATTTCCCAGATTTTACAAGTCTGACTGCTCAGGATAGGAGGTTTTTTCATTCTTACCAGCAAGTTCACTAAGCCATTGCTGTAGTTGGACTCTCTTCTAGTAGTTGTCCACGTAGTACTGAAGTTTTTGCCTTTGTCTGATTTTGCAGTCTCTACAGTGCATTTGAAGATAGATTGTTGGATGACTATAGTGTCCTTGTTTTGTGATTGATCCATTCTGTATGACTGAATTTTGAAATTAGTCCATGTGCCCTCTAGAGATTTTTTGCCCCCTACTGAATTGCCACATTTCTGTAAGTTGTGTGAGTTCTGTTTATCTGAAAAACAAGATGGGAATGCTCCAACCTTTGTATATTGTGTGTTTTGTATGCCACCACCAGTTTAGCTAGTTATAAAATGTGGTTGTGCAAATTGTATAGATGAGAAGAGATAATTAAAAAAGTGTCAATGATAACTACTTTTAGGGTTTTTTTTGTTTTGCATTTCTGTTTTCTGGAAGTGTGTCCCTGCTGAAGAACTTGCCTGAAGATAAACTAACCAAGATCATGGACTGCCTGGAGGTGGTAAGATACTGTTAAGTTTTTCTAAATAGTATTCAGTAAGGTTTCAGAGTAATAAAGAAGAATAAATAAGTACAAAACCAAAAACACGACCGAGCTTTTTTTAGTATGACGGTGTTTTTGGAGTGGTCAGGGTGGAATTCCAGGTTGGCAGTCAATAATAACATTTAGTGGCATAAAAGTAAGTTATATCTTTAGCATTGAAGGAGTCAAGCAAGTAGGTAAGAGGAATTACAATCTAGCCTTTAATAAGATTAAGTACAAATTTGCTGTCCACATCTCTGACTGTTTTGGTAATCGCTCTTTGCCTGTTTGCAACATGGATATGAAATACTTCTGTCTGCCTCGGACCGCATACACTGTGAAATTTAAGAGGGAAAAGGCCTTAGGACATCCTTAGTCATCAGAATTTTCAAAGCAGCTGAATATTGAACAATATTGTCTCTCTCTTCCTCCCTCTCCCAACAGGAATACTATGACAAGGGAGATTATGTGATTCGGGAAGGAGAAGAAGGAAATACCTTCTTTATAATAGCGAAAGGAAAGGTAAGATATAAGAAACCTAACTTATATACAAACACCTGTATTTCAAAAGCTGTCTTGAGGGATGTGGTCTTCAGTAAAATATGTGCAGAGAGTTTTGAGGATGCTGCTAAGTTCACAGGGCTGTGATAAAAGCCTGGAGCAGTGTTTCAGAGATTCGGGGAGCCTAATTTTCATTCACAATGCAGCCATGATACTGTTCTAATTATAATGTAATTAAAGTATGTCCTGAAGCCTCTTGACACTGTAGCAGAGATGGAAATTTTTTGTAAATGAGATTCGATCCCGTGTGTTCTCTTGGGTGTTTCAATCTCTGACAGGCAAAGCATAGGCTTGTGAAATGTCTGAGGAATAACGGAGTCCTGGGTTTAGGGGAGAACAGCCCCTAGGTGACGTGGTCAGGGTCTGTTCCTCTCCCTCGTTAGTCCCGGAGGAGGCAGGCAGCAGCCTTTATCTGTCTCCTGTTACGCCGGAGGCTGACACAGGATTATGAAGAATCGAAGCCGGAGAATTTTCATCAATAAACTTCCAGGAGGGGTTTCAAGTTTCCAAAACGTGTCTGGAGATGTTCTGGTTTGTTTTCTGCCTGTGGGTGTCAGCAGAATGTCTGCTAGTGTGGAATCAGAGTTCCATCGATAATGGCTCTGTGTAGTGATGGACCTTTGCTGGAGAACTGGAGGAGGCTGGCAATCTACGCATCAGTGTGAGCCAAGACTTTTTAAAAAAATTTATGTAGTTCTATTTTTGAACAAGGAAACCATTTGAAACAGTAAAATGCTTTTTGAGGAACTAATTATTATAGTTTTCTTTTTAAAATTTTTTTAAAACTGAAATGGTGTTTAAATATGTGGAGTGTGATGAAATATTTAAGAAGTGCAGGCAAGTATAAAAGTGATTATTTTGTAAGTTCTAAGGGCCAATTTCTTTGTAATAGGGGAAGGTGTTAGTTCATGTTTCTGGACGCTATCTGTTTAGCTGAGAAGACAAAAAGCTCACATGATACCCACCCACTGTGGGAACTGAAGTATTTTTCATTTTTTTGTTAAATTGCAATTTATTTTGCTTGCTTTTAAATAGTGTGAGGAGAAAATGATGGGGGGTGTGCAATAATGAATATATTCATTTTTCCACCTCAGCAAAAATCAGGGAGCTTTCAGGGGATGTCTGGTGGCTTTAATTTTTGAGAGGAGAGAGTAATTATATATATTTGTAACTCTTTCTGCAGCATTGCTGAGTTTAAGGCATTTATGAAATACACAGCAAAGAAGGGGAAACGGTGCAACACTTTGAAACCTACCTTGCTAAATTTTTGTTCCTGCACTTTCTAGGTGATAGTTACCCAGAGTACTGCAGATCACTCACAGCCTCAGCTGATTAAAAACCTGCATAAAGGAGATTACTTTGGAGAAAAGGCGCTTATTAGGTTCGTTCACTTTGTCCAATTCGCGATGTGTAGTATTTCAGCTGTGACCTGTCACTATCTGTCAGATCATACACCTTGTTGCTGTTTTGAATATAATCTTTGTTTTGACTGGGGAGTTGGCAGATGAGGGCAATGGCTGAATTTGTCTCAATGTTTTGTTTTTTTCAGAGAGAACTGGAAAGTTTACACTGTCATCTACCTTTGGTTTTCCCTGAAAAAGTCAAATTCTGACCCTCTCTGCATTGTTGCTTGTTGTTTATATTTCAGTAAAAGCTGTGATAAAGACTTGTGCCAGGCTGTGTGTGACTCCTGGCATGGATAAGTTCCACCATTGCTGGACTGAGCTGTTGGTTCCGTGCCAGTGTCCGTGATAGTCGGAAACAGAGAAAAGGAGGACAGAGAACACACGACTCGTGAGCCAAACGGCTCATATAGCAGAGATTTATGTGGGTGGTTCAGTCGGGATCATTTGGCTCTGGAATGTTTTATACGTGAGGATCCTTTCAGAAATGAGTGATAAATCCTGACGTATTACTAATTACTTCTCGTCCCAATTTCTTGGAAGGTTGCTAAAGACAGTCATGATCCAAACCCTATTGAAACAGGAAAAAATACTGTGCTAGGCAATAATAATGACTAGCAAAATGCTGTAATTGTGTATTTGTTTCAGCAATATTAACCCAGTTACAGGCTGCGGAGGCCTTCGAGGAGTTTCCCCTACAGCCACTGTGACCCTCCGTGAGCTCAGGGTGAGGTGCTTGGAAGATTTTGATACGCTTCTGAATTCTTCTCATCTGTTCCAATTCTCAGTGACGATGTCCGATCAGCAAACGTTATTGCAGATGAGCACAATGTGGAGTGCCTCGTTATAGACAGAGAGTAAGTATCGTCCCAGTTTGATGACAGATTATGTCCTCTTTTGGTGGGTCAGCGGCAAGGTGCGACTTCACTGCAGGCACCACCGCGATGTTTTCTTCAGCAAATACTGACTGAGCCGTTCTGCTTTTGGAACACTAGTTTGTGGTGGTGCTTTAGACAAAGATCTCACGAAGAGAGGCTGACAGGGGTGCAGGAGCACAGGAGCTTCAGAGTAGTTCAGAGTTATTCTTCTCTTTCTCTCCTTGTGGTGGTGATGTTTCACGTTTGTTAGGTGCTGTTCAGTGGCTCAGGGAATGACAAAAGCCCCTGTGTGTCCCTGGTTTGTGGATGTCTGTTTGTTGAGGGGGACATATTCCTGGTTTTGTCAGGTAGAGGCCAACTGTACGCTTCCTAAAGTGGAAAAAAAAATGGAACAGATGGAAGACATAAGGAAGGAAGATCCCAATGGAAAATGAAACAGATCCACATTTCTCAGGGCTGGCTGTAAGGATGCCTGCTTGGAAGGTGGACAGCACCATCCTTCTCCTCGCTGAATCCCAAAAGGGTTCCTGCTGAGGGCCAAGATTTTGCCCCAGCCCAGGAAATGGCATCTTGAGCTGTGAATGCATTTTCTTCTTCTCTTCTTTAGCTTGTTTAAATAGGTTGCGGAGAAGCATGCCAGAAGCTGGTGCGTGCTTCCCATGGTGCTACTACTCACCTGTGAAGTACGAGAGGTGCTTTCCATCGCCTTGGCACGATGTACCGAGGGCTCTGTCCATCGGGAGGGAATGATGGAGAGCCTGGACTCATGCCCAGCTGGTTCCCATGGCAGGGATGGTGGAATCACAATTAATAACCATAGTAGTGCACGTGGGAGGCAAAGTACACCCAGCCTGCTCTGAATTATTTAAACATAATGTGAAACAGATCAGGTGCTCTTTCCCTCTACCCTCTGGCAAACCAAGTTTGATGCTTCAGCTGGTTACCTCCTCTTCAAACCTCTTAAAATCTGTACTGTCAAAGTGATGGTGTAAAGCTCAGTCTGGGTCATGACTTACAGGCAACATAAAGCCCTGGTGCAGCAACAGCACAGATGCTGGTTTCTTTCTCTTTCCACTGTATCTTCAGTAGTTTCTACTATTTCATTTGTGTTTTTAGGACGTTTAATCAAACTGTTGGAACTTATGAGGAGCTCCAAACCTACCTTGAAGGCTATGTGGCTAACCTGGCCCGGGCTGATGAAAAGCGGCATGCAAAGTAAGTCAGATCATTTGTTAGGCACATCTTTGGTAGGCAATCATAAAAGAGAGTGATAGGTGTGTATGTAAAATCATGGGCCCCTGGGAATGATAGCAGTTGCTGTAATAAAAATATATGTCTGTGCTTAAGGAGTCCAAGAAATTTTATTTTCTGAAACAAAAATTGCATAGAATCTGAGCATATTGACTTCCAACCAGGAACTCACTCCAACCCAGGAAAACTGAGCACAGAAAAGAAGTGAAAGTGTGCTTAAATGATTTTTTTTTTTTGCATTCTGATGGTAAATGATAAAACCCCTAGAGGTCAATTTTAATTCCAGACTGTATTAATGAAACTTTATGACTGTCCAAAAGACTGATTGCCATTTTAAATAGAAATAAGCACACATAAAAGATTTAACTTTATTTTTAATGTTTCAATGTAACACCGGTGCTATTAAAGAGTTTGCTTTTGCTGTGAACTGTGCTTATAGTTTATCTGCCTCTAAGCACCATTGGAAGATTAGCGGAGTATGTTTTTCTTCCGTGTAGAAATATAGCTGAATTGTTATGTCAGATCCTTCTATTGGAACTGGTACACAGTCCTTCAGAAATTGATTTTCCAACTTGAGTGTCCAAAGTTTTGCAGCTGACTGCAACCACACTGTGGATCAGCTCTTGACAAAAATACCATTGATTGTAGTCAGTGAACTTCGGTAGCATTTTGCTTCTAATTTACTTCCATAGGATGTCCATAAAGAAAGTGCTTCTACATAAAATAAGTAAAAAGTAAGATTCTGTTAGGAAATAAGAAGGCTTTGCCTTTTTTTTTTTTNGAGTGTTAGACTGCTGTGATACAGGCAAGGAGGGCACTAACCTATGTTCATTTTCTTAATGCAGAGGAAGATCCTTCTGCGGACAGTCTCTCAAAGAGGTGTCTTTGGAGATGATAGAGCTGCAGGAGAAAGTAGCCCAGTTCCCTCCTTCCCCGTTCCAGAATTTAGAAGTTGTCACAACTCTGGGTGTTGGTGGGTTCGGAAGGGTCGAGCTTGTAAGAGTCTGTTTTAAACATATTCAAGAAGTTCTCTGTCTTAAAAGATTGATTTAATGGCTGAGAGATGTGAAGGATTTTAATGTTTTTTCTGCATACTTGTGCCTCTCTGGCAGAGGTAGTTCTATATAAAGCAATGCCTAGTCAGAAAATATTTTCAGGACTTCAGAATTCAGAGAAACAAATCCTCTCTTGTGTGCCTTCATTTTCTGCTGTTAAAAGTACCTTCCTGGTCACTAGGTGTGTCCCTTGGCTTGTGCACGCGGAGTTCACAGATGTGCCTGCCGGCATCGCGCTCCCTGCGATGGACCTGACGTCGTCTCCGCGTCACCCAGTCTGTGGTGTTGGAATTGCTTCGGTGTGGCCCGCAGCAACGCCAGCCAGTGTGGTCTGGCTCTGAGCTGTGTTGGCGTTTAAATTTCGGGCAATTTGTAATGGCTCGTGCAGAGCCTCATTAGACTCAAGTCTTAAATTCCGCTCTCCTCAGGCTGAGTAGCCAACATCTGAAAAAAATGTGCAGACTGTTGAAGGTAACAGTAAATTAAAGGAGGCTACGTGATTTTAGTGAAGTCAATAATCCTTTACAGTAGTTAGACCATCAATTCTTTTATTCTGATTCATGCTTCACAAAACAAATTTCCGTGCTGGCTGGCTGCCAGCTTGGAAATTCTGCAGTGTCACCTGATTAATAAGCTAAAAAGTGAATTCTGAGCCAGCTGTAAAACACCGATAGCTGCTGCCTTGGTTTCCTGGAACCCCTGTTTTAACTTGCATGTTTTCATTGCCTATTGGGTAATATTTCAGTGTAATGTGAAATAATTTGTAAACTTTTTTCATAAAATGCCTCTGCTTTTTGTTCTTTTGTGTTATGCTTGTGTGTAGAAATCTTAAATTGAAATTAAGGCCCATAGTGGGTGTAAACTTGTAAAATATAGTACCTATCCAAACTGCCTCATGTTTTGTATACATAAAATTAATGCAGGGAACATTTCATTTTACAAGTGGGGACTGGGACACTAAAAAGATGAGATGCTTGACTTAGAATCATACAGAACAGTTCTGCAGATAATCTGAGATTTGTCCCTTATTATAGTCATCGATTTCAGTCCTGTGCTATGTTGAAAAAAGATGGATTTCGGTGAACCTATTGAGAACAGGTTGATAAAACATCCTTTCTTTGCCTCACATGTACTTATCATTTTTATTCACAGGTTAAAGTGAAAAATGAGAACGTGACTTTTGCGATGAAGTGTATAAAGAAGAAGCACGTAGTGGACACCAAACAACAGGAGCATATCTATTCTGAGAAAAAGATCCTCGAGCAAATATGTTCTCCATTCATTGTAAAGTAAGTTGACCATAAGGTTTCCTTGAACGTTGACCCCCAGTTGACCCACGGCACGGGGTTGTTAAGAATCACATTTTATTTTGCTTTTCCTAAATTGCTGCCGTTTGTCTCCACAGACTATATCGCACGTTCAAGGATAGTAAGTATGTATACATGCTGCTGGAGGCTTGCCTTGGAGGGGAACTGTGGAGCTTGCTGAGAGACAGGTAACGGCAAATGAAGTTGAACCTTGTCTGTACATCTGCTGAACAGGTTCTCTGTTTGAGGGCCGTCTGCTGAAAAGGTGCTTGGTTTAGTTTTCAACCACATAAATGACATCAGTGCAAGAAAGCTATTAATACTCTGTATGTTACTTGTTGTCTAGTTAATGAGATAGGCATTTTTAGAAGTTAATTGTCTGCAAGGACAGTGAATATTTGTGTTCCAGAGAACAGTCAATATTTTTGTTCCAGAGGCAGCTTTGATGAAGCCACCACCAAGTTCTGTGTTGGGTGTGTGACAGAGGCTTTTGACTATCTACATCACATAGGAATTATCTACAGAGACCTGAAGCCAGAAAATTTAATTTTGGATGCTGAAGGATATATAAAACTGGTAAGATGTAATCCTTTTGTAATGTTATCCTTTTGTGCCTGTATCCTTTTTCCTTGCAGGGTGATATAAATAGACATCATGTAATTATAGCACCAGGATCCTGGAGTTTAATAACCCTCAGGCTTCACTAGAAAAGAGGGCAAGCTACTCATTGCCCAGTGAGAGACAAAGGCGTTGCAAAGCCATTGCAAGCCACAGACCAAATGGGCATTTGCAGCCTCCAACAGCTCTTGCCACAGCATAAACAGCAAAAGCAGTTTATCCCAGCAGCCAATCTTAATGTAAAAGCATGAACCACATTTCCCAGGTGGAGAATTACCTCCCCGTCCAGCCTCGAGCAATCACAGCTTGTACATCATGTCTGTAGAGAGGGAAAGCAGTAAAAAGCTGTACTTGACTGTGACTGTGAAAAGTGCAGAGAATACCCTTCCGAGAGCTGGAAACGCCCACTCTGAGGACGAGCAGCCCCCTGTTTTCCGTGGGCTGTAGATCTTGTGTCCTCAAGGAACACAGGGGCTGTTCTATCCGAAAGGAAAAAAAAATTGGGAAGGTACTTGTGAGAATAAATGGGTCTGTTCTGTAGCATTCAGTAATCCAGTGGAATTGCTTTTTTCTCCTTCACAACAACACTGTGTAGTTGTTTTATCTGTGAACTGGCAACTATGAGATCTCTGTGGGAGGTGAGGAAGTAATTGAGACCCTAAGGCTTCCCAATGGAGAACACCTCTGCATTGTGCACCGTATGTTGATTTTGATCAGGTTGATTTTGGATTTGCAAAGAAGATCGGATCAGGACAGAAGACCTGGACGTTTTGTGGAACCCCTGAGTATGTTGCCCCTGAAGTAATTCTGAGTAAGGGCCATGACTTCAGTGTGGATTTTTGGTCCCTTGGGATTCTTGTGTATGAACTCCTTACTGGCAGGTAAGTGCTTCCTACTCCAAGTTCTTACCTTGTTTGGCTTTTTGGGGTTTTTTTGAAATGTTTTAAAGGTTATTTTAAAAATAAAGTTTGTTGGTTTTCCCATCAGTAAACAGGAATGACTTGCAAAATTATATTTCTTTTTGCCTGATACATGTCTTATCTTTCATCGTTTCAGAAATGCCACACACAAACTGTGGGCCCCGTTCTCAATTCTGGGTTGTCCGTCTGGGAAAGGGCCAGACACAGGCTATAAGTGGCTGGCGTAGAGCTGGTTTTGACTGACGCTGGGGTTTCCAGCTGGTCACAGTCTGTTCTTTTCCCCAGCAGTGGGTGACAGGGTTCAGTGGGGTGGGCGAACTGTGGGCAGGGCTCGTTCTTTGCGCATGCTTCCGTGGCAGCTCGCGGTGGATGCTCAACGGCAGCACAACGTGGAAGCTCCTCCGAGTTCGGCTGGAAGCAGAGCTAGTTTAGAGGGACACGTATGATCACGCATTTTCCCTGGTACCCACAGGCAGCTTTGCAACTTCAAACTTGTGTAACATCTTACACAGGCTGAAGGGCTGAAGGCAGTAAAATGAGAAAGGTGGACTTCTTCAATATTGTCAAATATTTGCTTTCATGAGAAATGGCTGAATCTGCTCTTGCCAGCCATTCCACTTAACAGTGTTGCTTTCTTTTTCTAGTCCGCCATTCTCTGGGGCTGATCAAATGACGACGTACAATTTGATTCTCAAAGGCATTGAAAGGCTCGATTTTCCTAAAATAATAACCAGACGGCCTGAGGATTTGATCCGCAGACTCTGCAGGTAGGAGAGGCCGTTTGTGGCAGAGCCTGGGTGTAGACAGATTGAGCTATTTAAGATCCCGATTAGAGTGGTGAATTCCTGGCAAATTCATTTAAAATTATTATGCCTAGCATGGTCTGTTCTGATTATATTCAGTATACGTGCGTGCCTCTGAGTGCATCACACCTCTTGGTCTGCGGAGGTATGAGCTACACATGCAGGCTCTGGGCCCTCGGTGTTGCTGTGATTTTTTTTCTGAAACACATCTCGAGGAAAACTTATTAAGCACGTGCTGAGGAAAGACCTATAGAATTTTATTACCAAGTGCAATGTTATACAAAAATGCTTCCAAAATGATGTATGCTTCCAAAATTACTTAGGCGTATAGCTCCTATGGAAAGCATAGTGCACTTAAAGACTGATTTAAGCCCACTTGAAAATATGCAAGAAGGTGATATTTCAAAAGGGACGGCATAACTCAGAAGCATTAGTGCATTGTGGCATGCACAACCTGTGTGGCTGTGGACACTGCTGCTCTGAACTCCCAGCTCCAGCAGGATTTCATCTCTGGCTCTCGGAACGGTGAACACTGTGTTTGTGTGGCAGGTTGAAAGGATCTTTGTGGCTGCAAATTTTGGTCTGCCTCCTTTTGCAACTCACAACCCAGACCTGCTGGCCAAGAAAAAAAAGGCGTGCAACTAAAATTCAACCAGCTGATTTCCCCCTGCTGTTTCACAC
This sequence comes from Syrrhaptes paradoxus, assembly GCA_013400615.1. NCBI lineage: Eukaryota > Metazoa > Chordata > Aves > Pterocliformes > Pteroclidae > Syrrhaptes > Syrrhaptes paradoxus. Next base: position 69,433 of record VZTO01006663.1, read on the forward strand.
AGCGGGGTGACAGTGCCTTGGCTTCCTGAAAGGCTTCTCCATTCTCAAAAGAAAGGAGCAGTAAGCAACACCTCACTATGTCTCCTTATGAGACCGTGTGTTGTATGCAAACTCCATCCCTGTGTAACTGTTAAATGCAAGCAGTGAGGATGTATAAAACTCTTTTAAAAAAATAAGAATATTTTAAAATTGTTACCCTTTTTCTCTCTTTTTTTTAAGGCAAAACCCTACAGAAAGATTAGGCAATCTGAGGAATGGAATTAATGACATCAAGAAACACAGGTAAATCAAAGAGACTACCAAGAAGAAAAGTAGTTTTTTAATCTGAAAATATTTTTAATATTTTAGAACCCAGTCAGGTAAACCCAGAAAGCCCTGGGTGTTTCCAGGAAGATTGTCTGAGAGAGATCTCTGTTGCTGTTTAATACATTTGTGACTACAGCAAGCAACGATATAAAAGTAAACACTCAGCATGATTATCTAGAAACATGTTGTTGTTTACTGGTTTTGTTGCAGGTTGCTGATGTGGGAGTTTAATTCAGTTCTCAGAGAGATCGATGCCAGTTCAGCATCTGTTCTTTCAGACGTCCCACCTCTTTGATCTGAAACCAAACAGTTGCTTTTTAAGAATGGTAGTTAAGAGCTCCAGAGCAATATTAGGTTTTTGTCCTCTCTCTTCTAATGGAGAAGGTGCTCTGTGGATCAGATATTTCCTGTTTTTTCTTTTTATACAAGTTGTTTCTAAGCCCTACAGTTTGTGCTTGGGAAAGGAAGTGCTTTGACTTTCCTGCTTGTCTGCCTCTTCTCATTGCTGTCAAGAGGGTGGAATTCCAAGGGGACACCTAAGGGGCTGTGCCTCTGCATATGCATTCATTAACCTTCCTGTGGCTTTGGCACTTCTGTACAGAGGAGATGCAAAGTAGCTGGTGGTCCTGAAGCTCCCCCTGCTCCCTCTCCCTCCTATGGCAATGGCAGCGCTCAGGCTTTCTCCTTCTAACACCTGTGCTGTCACACGGACAGAAGTTGTCACGAAAAAATGTCCTATAGCCCTTGTTCACGTGTTTTTTCAGCTGTTTATAGTATGAAAGAAACCAGTCTGTCTTTCTCTCTTGGTCTTTCCCTGTCTCTCTTGTTACTTTTTAATCAGGTGGTTGAGTGGTTTTAACTGGGATGGTCTGAGGGTGAAGAAATTACCATCACCTTTGAAAAGAGAGGTATTGGCTTTGGCTTTCAATATAATTGTGCTTTACTAATATAAAGGTGCTTGGCTATAAAGAAACAGCTGATAGTGAGAGTGAAATGTCCCAAAGATGCATTTGAATTATTACAGCTCACCATTTTTAGTGAAAATCGAATGAAGGAAAGAGAGACAGCAAGCAATGCATAACTTTAATTCAGTTAAATAATGGAAAAATTATTCTGCATGTGTACTTTGCCTTAGATTTTCACCATTACAAGAATAAATGGTGTTTGGGCAGAAACAAATATGAAAAAACATATTTTCCCTGGTAATGGGCACGTTATTAGGATGGACTGTTTACTGTGCAAAGTACAAATTTATGTATTCTCTTACTATTGAGTTACAGCACATCCTTGAATAAGCTTCCTGTTTTAAACGGCCCATTTCTCTTTGCCCTAAAACGAAAAAAAGATTGATGGTCAGGAATTTGAAACTCACTTGGAGTTGGAACTAAATTTGAAACAAGTAATGATTCTGAGATCTGCTTTGAGTAGCTACCCATAAGCGTAGGTTTGGTCTTAAACAAATTTGAATCAAAACTATACACAGTGTGGCTCAGTTTTCTTACTGACTCTATAGGGCCTTGGGGGAAATCTAGATTTGATAGTATCTGGGGAGTGTTTTTGTCTAAGGTGGCTAATGCCATTGTTCTGTTGTACTGTTTGATTACCGGAGGTTTGTCTTTTAAAGGATGAGGAATTGCATCCATTGAAGGAAGTCATCTATATCATGCTAGCCTTTTATTCCTCCCCTAGCAGCAATAAAAATGATGCGTAAAAAATGGAGAGTATTTTCAAAAGTTACAATTTGGAACAACCGTTTGTTTGTGTTTTTGATGTCTAGTTGTCTGGACCGACTGACTACAGCTACTTTGACAGCTATCCACCTGAAGAGGGAACCCCTCCAGATGAATTTTCAGGCTGGGACAAGGATTTCTGATGTTTTTTTCTTCCAGGACATTTATAGAGACTCATAGGCATAAGTTCTAAACCTTCTATCTTGTTTCTTGCTTAAAATCACATTCTGCAAGGTTTGTGACAAACACAATGTTCCTTGAAGGACAGAAGGCGGTGCGGCAAGCAGAGCTTGTTTGGATAATGCAACAAAATCTGTGCGCATCTCTTCATAATAAGGGCAGGTGCAACCTGAAAGTTTTTTGACACACAATGTGTCTATGAACATTTTCAGACACTGCAAATTGGATGCATGGTTTTGCCGTTGGAAATATCGCTAGCTAATATTTTTATATTAACAAGGTTACCATGTGTCTTTATTTTGAACGGAGAGGATGAATATTGGAAGCCAGTAATGCTGGGGCATTTGTTAACAGCTGACACTATAGGCATTTATTTTTCATTGTATCTTGTTTGCTGTGTGTGTCACTCTTTCCCATGATGACCAGTATTGCAGTGATCCAGAAGCATGTAGAAAGGAGACTTTTACTGAAAGGTTGATTTAATCTGATGCTGACCAACAGAACAGGGGAATTAATTTGAAATGTTGATGGGATGATAAATACAGTTGGATGTTTGTGTATTCATGGTTTATATAAAAATATTATGTTGCTCTCTGTTATGAACCACACCTGCTGTAGAAGCAGGGATGTTGCTGGTGTCGTGTTGGGCTGATGGCATGAATGCATCTGCAGCCCCTCTTAGGGTTTGTTTCAGCTCCCACTCAGCCAGTGTCCGGTCTGGATTTGGATACTGAAGCTGCCGCAGCACTCTGCATTTTGTGCTGGATCAAAAACTTCCCGGACAACTCGTAGCGTGTGCTTGGGGTGCTATTACCTGTGACTGCTGGGTAGACGTCTTAGCTGCTGGTCATGCTGTGTCCCAGAGGGACTGCCATAGGGGCTGGCACTTGTCCCCTTTCCTGGAGAGTGAAGGGACCTGGGCTTCCCAAGGCCAGCCAGCGCCACATGTCCCTTTGCCTTAAATGAGAGCACACAGTGACCTTGGGCTGGATTCCTGTTATAATTGGCAAGGGATAAGTGCTGTCTTTTTTTGGTTTGGTTTGTTTTTTTTGTTTGTTTGGGTTTTTTGTTTTTGTTTTAGTGGGTTTTTTTATTTGCTCTTCACTAAACCTGCTTTTGATGAACTTGTGAATGCACCATAGCAGAACATTTACTGTCTGTTTTTAATGTGCCGAAATGTGCTTTGGGATTGTTGTTTTCCCGAGGCGTTGTTGTAAGCGTCTCGTGAAGCTCAGCAGATGCCCCCAGCCCAGGTTTTCCTGGCGGTGGCTCAGCCGCTGACTGTCAGGGGCCAGCCCTTGTG
>VZTO01006664.1:1451-30843 GCA_013400615.1 Syrrhaptes paradoxus
TTTCTCTTGGAAATGAGAGATAAATTTATTTCTCACAGCAGCTAGCAATATTATAACATCAAAAAAGCAGTAAGTCACATGCTGACATTACAGAGAGGCTAAGGAAAACAGAACACAAAAGATAAAAACAACCCATTACACTACATGCAATACTAGGCTTGAGTAATCCATAAAGACTCATTTTGTTAAAGCCATTCTAGAAAGTTGAAAAAGCTCAGAAATCTCATGCCAAATTGTAACTTTTTAAAAAACAAACAAAAGTTTGTCACTGGTGATTTCTTATTCCCACAAAGGCCACCTTTTTCTGTATACTTTAGAAGTGAGGTGACTCTTCCAAGCACAGAATTCACATTAATGCTCTAAAGCTTAAAGTCAATAGAAATCAATAACAAGTATTTACGGATTAGTATAATAGTAGAAGGCTAGGACAAAAGAGAAGCAAGCAATAGAAGTTTGCTACAGAAGTCATTCCATAGGTTTTTCAAAAAGTTCTGAAGAAGTTTAGTTACTTTGCTAGCAAGTTAGTACAGTACCAAACTTTACATTAAAAAATGCTTATGATTTTATAAAAAATTATACCAAGATACTTAACATTTTTACAGTTAGCAGAAATTGTCTCAACTGACATATTTGTGCCAATGAAACACTCAAAGCAGAGTCTAAAGCCTTTCACTGCAGTTTGGGATAAAAAGTCAAAGTTTATCACTAAAAAACAGGAAGCGTAATTAATGTAACATGATCACTTAAAATGAAATATTCAATCTCCATCTTCACAACAAATTCATTCTGAATTGTATAGCTCTAATAATCCCACACAATTTATGTGAATCCCTCTGGTATACGTGTGTTAGGCCCGTTAAAACACAAGCCATAAGTTCATTACTACATATGCATGAAAAGCAACGTTCAGTAAATAAACCTGCATCAGAAAAGCAGGCTTGGAAATCTGATGAACTCAATAGTTTAGCTTTTTGGTTTAAAGAATGATTTTTTTCCTTTCTATAACAATACAGCACAGAATATACTCACATCTGATACACTGTGGGGAAAAATGATGCTATAACAGCTGACTGAGATAAGGATATCATGTTTGCAGAGATCTGTGATGGTCCCTGACAGCTATTTGCTTCAGCTATCTGAAAATCCTCCTTTCTCTAGATCCAATACAGAACTGTCTCATGTATGACAAGCGTTTAACAAAGCACCCCCTAACAACTCTTTTTCTGAGGAATGACTACACAGTATAATTTTCCCTAGTCATGTTGACTAGCATTTTCACTGCTTTCTCATGCTATTAGAAATATTTTTGAAATGACATTGAAAAAATCTTGGACTCGGGAGTTGCAATGGCAAAATGGTGCAGACTAACTTCTGCACTTTTGTAATAACTCTTGAAGAAATGTAAAGACAAGCAAACACTTGAACATTAATGGAAACCAAAATAGTTACTTGGTAGGTATTCAAAGTATGTTCTCATTCAAAAAAATGGCCATTATCCAACAGAAGCAAATCAGAAAAGGGACAGAGGAAGTAAAAACAAAGGACTTTGCAGAACAGTACCCTTATATTCAGTAGAGGGAGGAAACAACTTTTCCACCTTCCCTCAAATGGATGAGGCTTTGAACAGCCTGGTCTAGTGGAGGGTGTCCCTGCCCATGGCAGGGGGGTTGGAACCTGATGATCTTTAAGGTCCTTTCCAATCCAAACCTTTCTATGATTCTATGATTCTATGAAATCTGACAGCATCACTGCCAGCAGAGAGCTGGGATTAGTTATGAGGTGACAAAGCAGAGGAATGGATATCTGCTGTGCTTAAAGTATAAATAATTTTTTTAAAAAATAAAATATTCATTTATGGATAGCACAATTGAACAGTTCTCAACTGCTGAGGTCTAATAAAGTCACTAGATCATTATGCCTTCTCTTTCCTCACGCACAAAGAGCAAAAAATAATGAGAAGCTGAAACAGTAATAGCATCTTGTTATTCTAGATCATGTTGAGCATGCAGAGTATTTGTGTTCAGATTTGACAGACACATATAAAGGGACCCCCTGGGATTGTCAAATTAATGAAAACAAACCATCCTCACTGATTTTATTGATAAAATCAAGTCATAGTTATACACTTCAAAACTGTGCTACATTTTGTTCTGCATCTTTAAACACATTCTCTATTAACAAGCCAAAGTAGAGCAATGGCCATCTTGATCTGGATCTATACAAGCAGAGAATATTTGCATTGTAAAAACTCTGCAAGCATAAAAAAAAGGGTCTGAGTCAACAGCTGGTTTTGACTTGACAAAATACATATATTTTAAAATCCACTCTTATATTGCAGCTTCACTACTTCCATCAGCACTGTTAGCTCTGTGAAAGGTAACGGTACATCCTTGCTCATCTCACATACAGAATAAGAACTACTCAAATCAGCAGAAATTCAGGCTGTTGGATCAACTGTAAATGGAACATCAAAGACTAAGTTAAATATCCACACTTGGAAGTGGACAACTACTGACCTAATGCCTATGCCACACACTTTGTATTAAAAACCAAAATCAAACAAAAAAGAGTATCAAAGCAGTATTCATCTACATAAAGATTATTTATCCCATATACAAACTAAGTTTAAGTATGCAGATTCTACAGCACCAGGAATAATCCACACTGAAATAATGCACATAACACAAAAAANTTCTAACCATAATTTTTAAGAGAATAAAAACAATTAGGATGCACTGAGCTTAAATTGTTATAGCCATACCTTGCTAGGAAGACTAGAAAAAGGCTGTTTAAATATGCATGCAGTTTCATTTGTGTATCAAAAACTATTCTTAATAAATTATTTAATGATTATGCAAAACAAAGTTGATTGGTTGCAGTCAAAGCAAAACATTTACAGAGAATAATTTACTGAATAACAATGCATGCATGATGACACAAATGCTAAGGGGAAAGATAACATGAAAAATTCAGATATTTGATAAAGACTGCATCACATCTAGTGAGGAATCACTCAGCCAGTCAGCTCATAAGCTATTTTGAAAATTGGACAGCCATTTTCACATGGAAAATAGTCCTGGTTGTTATTATGGATTGACCTAAAAGGAAAAAAAATTCTCTGGACTCATATGTTGTCCTCTAGAATATGTCTGGCAGCTGTATGAATTAATTCACAGAGTCCAAACCATGCATTTGCAGCTGCTTCAGAGTAAGAAAGTGGGAGAAAAAAGTGTTCCTCACCTACTATTCCATTATGTTATTAAAGGGAAGAGAAGGATTGGATACATGTTAGTAAAGTCTCCAAGAATGTTTCTGTTATTTCATAAGTACTGCTTCTGAGTTTTAGAAATTATTTTGTCAGTTTTAGAAAGTAGTTCTGCAGTAAAGATTCAGGGTTCATTCCAGCACTCTTATTTACATTATATACTTTCTTCCTTCAGAAATTGTCTGTCTCACTGTAAAAGATGCAGAATCTGGCTCTAGACATTTAGAACTTTAGAACTCAGAGACATAAGATTTTAATGAAGTATTTTTTCAGTACAGGAAATTTAAGTCCAGACTAGTTTTCTCATTTTGAAAACTCCATTCGCAGTATTACAGTCTCAGAAAGTAGCACATATTTTTCACCTTCTAACCATTCCTCCCACCGGCTGAGACTGATAACCCCGCCTATTCTTTCAGTTCCTCTTTCAGTTCATATTTTATGTGTCTTTAAAACTGCCACATTACAGCTCTTAAAATGTTAAATGCTAAAATGTTCTTTGCAATAATCAAGACTGTTTTCTTAACCAATAACATCAGACAGAACATTTCAGTCATTTCCAGTAGTAAAACTAAGAACACATATTGGTCAGACTGTTTGTTACAATAACGTTAACTATTTCCTTGTCCTAAGTGAGGCTGGCATTTTAATTTTATTAAGGATTTCAAAACTGCCTTTGCAAATGAAAACAATTTGTGTCAGGAAGATGCTTTTTTTCTGTCATTCACATGAATATCCACCCAAGTTTGGCCTAATCATAAATCTGAAAAATTGAAGGTTTTACTTGCTCAGTTAAGACAACCTAGATTTTTAGTACTTTTTCTCAGTGGTTCCACTTGTGATGCAGATGTTTCCACCTGGATGAATTGGCCTGTCCTTGCAACTGCAGTTCTGAGATGCAGTAGATTACTAGTTCATTCAAAGTCAATAGAGCATAGGCAATGTGCGTGTTGAGAGGAAAAAAGCTGGAACCAGGCCCTATGAATGAAAGTACATTACAAAGGAAAGAAAATGCTGGAACTACTGACAGGAAAGAGCAAAGAAAAATTAGTCTTTTCAACTACTCTGTTAGGTGAAGTTGGTACAAATAAAGACTGAAAAAGACAAAGATTTTGCCAGCATTAAAGGAAAATTCTGCACCTTGGAATCTGGAGTGTTGGAGTTTGCTGAAAAGCAAGTGAAAAATCTGGAACCAGTTGGGTTCGGAAAAAGATTAAGACTGAGATTTGTGAGGAAAGGTAAGATAATATTAAGAGTTAAGAGACAGGAACCAAGGCTGCCAGCTACCTGAAATGATTGAATTTTCTAAGAATTTAAAAACTGTTTCATTTTATATACATGGTCAAGTAAGTCAGTAGTTCACAAAAACATTTTCTGCTCATCTTGCTTTCTTCAACACACTTGTACTTGGAAAAAATATCAAAGCAGGTTTTGGTTAGTAGGTGCTTGATCCTTTTTTTCCACAACTAACTCTAGGGAAATTTGTCAGCATATGTTTATTTAAGGTTTTTAATCATATTGAGGATTTTTGTTCTGACTATAAAATGTATTGCTGTTTGATGCGTTAGTGACAACAAAACACACAGTACTTGCCTCTCTAAGGAAGGCACTTCCCATTCAAGAAAGTAAGAATTATGGTTCCAAAGAGTAATATGACTTGATGTGGATGTGTTAAATCTGTCTGAACAGAATTATTTTCACCATACACCTACAACAAAATTATGATTTATTCCTGTTGAAATGCCTAGTCTACCCACTGTTCTTCAACCTCTCCCTTTTCTGATCTAAGAACAAGGCATATTCTAAGGGGACATATATTTCAGGTGCTGTCATGTCATGCAGTAGACTGTGAGGTCATCTGGTCTCTACATAACACATAAATAAGAATACTCTTCACATAGACAAAGATAAAATGTTCACCCTAGGATAAATTTTCAATATTAACTAATGAACTCTCCAGTAGTAAATAGTAACAGGGTCCTGAAAGTAAATCACAAGTCAAAAAGCCTAGGGTCTGTTTGCAGTAGTGCTATCAACAAGGTAACTGCAGATCAGCAGATTCAGGTCCCTTGACAAATGTCTACTGTGTTTTATGCTGTCATGCATAAAAAAAGGAAAAGGTAATTCTGTCCGATGATGATTATCAATCCACCTTAAACTTTGAGTTGTGATTACAGCATCATGCAGTAGCAGGAAAAATATTCAAGATGGAATAGATAATATAGTAACATTCATTTAATTTTAATATTTAAAATGAAAATTCTAAAATGTAATAAGGACTCAAGTAACAGCCACTTTGAAGTACACTGTTCTGACAAAGACCTTTTAAATGTCCTATGTTCTTAAATTGCATTTTAAAAATCTCCATGAGAAGAGAAGTAATTAAATATATAAACAGAAAAAACAGGATGGAGACAGGTGAATTAAGTCTTCAACAAAAGAAATACAAATGTATTATCCAAAAAGGCATTGAATTTTTCTGTAGTATGTTACAGAGAGGATTGAGAAACAAATGCAGACTTTATTTCTTTTCTCTCTGGCAACAGACAGACAAATGGAGAAACACAGACATCAAAATCTCTTTTGCTAAAGTACAGTTGGAGATTTCAAGAGTAAACAGTTAAACAAACAAAAAAAATCAGTCTTTAAAAAATTTTAATATGCACTTCCTTATGAATTCCACAGCCTTATAGTTAAACTATGAAAATGTATATTTATGGCTCCATCGTTCTGGAATGAAAAGTAGCCTCTTTTCACTATCCTGTTTCAGTATCCTATTGCTGTCTCCTCCTTTCTTTTGTTTCATATTCTCTCTCTCTTCTGCTATTGCAAGATCAGTGCTATCCTGTAGCATCTTTTTCTTTAGGTCAGTCATCTCACTGATTATCATATTCTCTCTCCTAACCGACTTTACGAGAAACTGTTTCTCCTACCTGCACCTAAGAGAAAAGTAACTTTGCAGTTCCTATCAGTTGTGCTCAGATATATTTCTTCCCTCTTTCCTTACTACCTCCACTAAGCCTCAAATTTTCTTCAGTATTTCAAGTATTCAAATCTTTTATTCACTCTGTAAAACTTTTGTTACTCATGCTACAACGATAGCGTTCCTTTTCCTACTGTCACTTTACCTGAGGGCTGATCTCTGCCAGAGCAACACACCTTTTCTTCTTTTACAAGGAGAAATGTGCTTTTCTTCTATGTCTGAAAATTATTTCTTAGTCCTGTTCCCATACTGTTTCAATGTCTCCTTTAACCTCATTGGCAATGGTTGCTTTAAGAATCTTTATCCTCACCCCAAATAATGCTCAAACCAGTTTCATAGCTATCACACTCATTCCTGCACTTCACAGTATAAGGGAAAAGATTTTGCGAGCTCTCCACACAGGCAACTCCTACTTGTAGGCAAGAATGTCTTGCTACACAAAAGGCTAAGAGTAAACCTGTGCAGCCAGGACCAGACAGCTGTAGGTTTGCTCTGCTCACATACGAGCCACACACTAACACTGGTTTGACCATAAGTGACAGACACTACCTGTGCGTTTACTTTTTGGACTATTCTACTACATTGCATTATGAAGATTGGCTGGGCTACGCGGAACGCCCTTGGACGAAGGGACATTACCCCTGCATGATGAGCCCCTGAGCTTGTTTGCAGACAGAAAGTTCCTAGACAGCTCAGTGCGGCATGTGCTAGAGCAACTGCACCAGACACTGGAGCCAGACGAGCCAAGCAGCACTGAACAGAAGAGAAACTGCCCAGGAACAAGAGAATACTTGGTTGTACTTGCTGAAACACAGAAAGCCTCAGAACTGAGTGAAATAAAGGGCAGAAGCAATAACCAGCCTGCACAGACAGTGCAAGGGGGAACAGTTGTTTAGAATTTTTTAAAATTTCTATTACATCTTGTAGAATCACTTTTTTCTGTTTAGTAAAGGAAGTACTCTTCTGATTTATTAAGTGCACAGCTGTGTGGGTTGAGCTTCCCCAGCCAGGTACCTCTGGCTGGAATTAGACATTGCCAGCCTTAAGAACCTGGGCATCCTTTATAACTATTGCAACATTTCAAAGTTCATCTCAGCCAGTACAGCAGAAAAAACAAAACCAAACAGAATGATGTTAAAAAAACACATTTTAGTTCTCAAGCTAGCTGCAGCAGTTGAGGATAAAACAAGGAAGGTATCTGTTTTGTATGAGGCTTTGTTCTCTATTATTGGAAACCTTCCCCTATAGTAATCTGTAAAAACTTTGTTGCAATTCTAAGTTCTAATTCTATTATATAATAAAGTTATACTTCCATTTTATATTTTATGGATAAGAGAAAAAAGGCAGACTAATGTTGATTCTACTGTCTTTGGCCAGAAGTAACAAGCTTCTATTGCAGAGTAGAGTATAAGAAAAAGCAATCTACCAGCAGTAGTAATATTGACTAAATTTTGCAAGTCAAAAATCTGAAAATAATTTCTTATTCTTTACAATCTCTATGTGTAAAGCAGTTTTATAATATTGTATATCTGATAAAGCTGTCTTTATCACATAGTAAACAAATGCAGCAAAACAACATCCTCTTTTTGCCTATAGTCAGTCAATAGCTACTGTCTGGAACTTAGATTCTAAGTCCTGTCTTGGCTAGGGGAATTACAGCTTAATTACAAAAATTATAAAGAAAGGTCACACTCTGAAGTCTCCCAGCAGTCTGTATAAGAGGCCTTACCATAATTACTACTGCAAAAACATCAACAACTCAACACATCAGCAAATCAACATAATGTTTTCCTTAATTAGGGGAGTAATATGGTCCACTGTATGGTACTTCCCAGAGCTATCACTACTATTCTTGGTTACTAAGTTCCCCAAATAATTGGAATTCAGTAGCATTAACATTAACCTGTTCAGGGAGATAACTGAAAATTCATGAAATGATAAAGCTGAGGACAGCAGCCATTCACATCTGCATATGCAGAATCTGAATGCAGAAAAAATAATCATGAATTGAAAGAAAAAATATTGCCACTGCTCTGAAAGAGTGGTTTTCTTTTTCACACCGTGTGTCCTTGAAGAGAACTATTCACTTAAGCTCAGTGATGAACTTCTATAAAAAAGCAGCAGAAATCAAAAAAGAGGACCACCTGATAAATTTGATCTTAATTAATGTTGGAATAAAGGGATTCCAGTTAACAACTGCTATGAAGTACAGGAAGAATATTCCCTGCCAGTAGAAAATTGCCTTGAGCATTTGACTCAATGTCTCAGATGAGGAAAAAGTTACATAAAAAGGCTATGAAGGAGCACAAATTCAACAATATCAATGGCCAGAAAAGCACTAAAATTGACTTAATCTCATTCAGTGCACAGAATGGGCAGCATTCAATAAAGGTCTATTTAATATTACATTTTACTGTTATTGTTTAGTGTGCAAAGCAAAATCCGTGTCTCATTGAACTTTTTCTTTTCAATACCCAATAGGGGGTTTTGGTGGTTTCCCCCCAGCTCCAATAGCCCCAACACTTTAGCAGCATCCACATATTCCCTTCACTTTATATGTGTTGGAATGAAAGACAAAATATACAATAGTTTAGCGCAAGTGATTCATGATCTATAAGGCCTGATTTCTCAGGGTCCTAAATAATAATTTAGTTTAAAATATATTGCTCAGTGATCCAGTTGTATCCAAGTGCTCAGTGCTTCATTAGTTCAGACCTCAACATCTCTCATAACACACCCAGACTTCAGGAACAACTCTGAAAGATTACTTTGCTCAAAGGGAACTCTGTCGTTGACATAAAGTATATTTTTGAGCAGCACTCAACTGTTTTAATCATGGAACCATCTTTCTGCAGTCCCCTGCTCCTTTTACTTAACATGTTTCACAAACGAGTCCAGCTGCAGTGCTGACCTATGGAAGAAGAGAGTTGTGTGATAGGCTAGTAGAGATATGCAATAGGCAGGGAAGAGAGAAAGGAAAAGATGCATAGCAGCAGCTGAATTGCTTCTCTCTCTTCACCCGTACAGTCACGGGCAATTCAGGAAGACCTTGAGATACCCTCTCTCTGTCTGTCTTCTAACTTCTGCGGTAAACAAATCGGTGCTCAGAAAAGCAAGTCTGCATTATCACACAATCCAGACTTTCTTTTACAACAGGCTCATCCAGTTCACTGAAGGATATAAGGATACCAATTCTGTAATTAAAAGCTCTGTCATAAAGCATCTATGTAAGATACTGAATTTACAACATTCCATGTAACCGGGATTCTACTGTTTCTCTACTTCTAGTCTGTTAACCTTAATACTAGTCCTTTAACAGACTGTAAGCCTGTTTTGTGCATGTGATTTCCTTTTTTTTTTTTTTAAGTAAACTTTCATAAAAGGAGTTCCATCCTTTGGCAGTGCTACATGAAATGCACAGTTAGGCCTGGAAGATATGTCTGCTTAAAAAAAAAAGAAAAAAAAAAAAGTAAAAATTATGAACTCTGTCACTGTCTCTGAAGTGGCATTTTTGAGCCATCTTCTTCAAACCATCCTTGTTCCACCTTTATCTAGTCACCATCACCAACCCTTCAGGTTAGACACAATTTTCTTGGCAGCTGATTCTCGTTTCTGCTGCTTAGGTCTCACATGACCTTCATGTCTACAGTGTTAGTCATTAAATTTTAAGTATACCCTGAAAGTGTGGAAATTTATGATTCTTCAGAGATTTATAACTTGGTTACATTTGAGCCCCTTCCTGAAATAACAATTATCTGCCAGCTAATTTAAAATCCCCTGAAGAACACAGAAGTGTGAGAGCTTTTTGAGAAAGTTACTTTATAACACGAACAAAACAGTTCATTGCTTACTAATCTGGTCTTCAGAAACAGATTAACTGCTTTGTCTGAAGCTTTTGGTTCAACACAAGGTAAATACAACTGATACATAATATTTTCTCAAAACCATTACCTTTTAAGTTATGAAAGGCTCTATCATTATAAACACTACATGAACTTGAAGCAGAAGAGTTACACAGTCTCACAAACTGGAAGCATTACAAGGCTGTGTGCAATAGAGAACTTTCCTCAAGAAAAATGTTAGAGTACATGCTTTTCTGAAGCATCTTGTTATATGGCTACGTGCTTGCTTGTTTCCTTAATAAAAAAGAGAAATAAAAAAGATAACCACAAGCTACAGAGGTAGAGAACAAACAACCAGAAATTGATAAAGTATATAAAATCTCCAATAATGACAGAGTGAAAAGTATAAATTTTATAGTTGCTACAAAAATTTGGCACTCACTTTATTCTAGGTTAATCTATGTGCAAGACAATGATGGTTTCAAAGAAGTGGACAGAAGAGTTAAAAATGTATATGTAAAGGTTTTTTTTTTTCTTTCCCAAATTTATTGCTATATACACTGTGAGGGACTCTACTTAACAAGAGCCTACAGATGAGAAGGGGCAAACATTCTGGGTTTTCCAGTGAGTACTCTACTGATCTAAACTAAATCTGTTAGGGAAATACAATACAAATTATGGAAACACATTCTCATAGTATGTATCAGGTCACTGCTTTAAACACATTTTGTTTATTTTACAGTTAAAGAACCACTGATGTTGGTAACTGAAAATGGAAACCGCATGCAACTAGCTGAGCTTAAAAACTGAAGAAAGAAATTAAGTGCATAAAGAGCATTTGAATAGCATTAAACTTTCTAGGTTCCATATTCTCTCAATCCTTTATTTACAAGCAAGCTAACATATTTCCAGTTGTGTTTACTTAGAAGAATAATCTGCAACTTGCGAGCTGTGTAGACAACGGATTCAGGCATTGCTGATCAGCTATGAAAGTAAGCCTGCTACTCCTTAAGAGTTTGTTTTTGTTTTTGTTTTTAATCTTGTAATTACAGTGAACTTCCATGGAAATTGTAGATGCTAATTTATAAATCATGTAATTTGTTCTTAAAAAGGTGGGGACACTCAGGGCAATTTTAGGTAACAAATCTGATCAACTGGACTTCTGTTCCTGAAGTTGTCCACAGAATAGATCATTCTCAGTATATCTCTCAAAAGATACCTGTGCTGTAAGAGAGCTGCTGAATAAAAAAGAAAATATCACTAATGAATTTGTAGAAAAACTGCTAGAAGTCAAATCTAATTATTTATATTAATTAATACAGCTCCCATTCCAAAACTAAAGTGCATTAAATTCAACAAATAATGACAATACTGTTTTTTCCATCCTCAGAAGATGAATTAAATGAAAGTTACTGATGAATTTCAGGGTAGAAGTCACATTAAAAAAATAAATTAATTGGTTTAGGAAAGTGTATGCAATGAGCCTACAGACCTTTGAAAATGCATACATTTTCATGCCAGAGTACTACTTTCCATTGAAGTCTGCTCCCTGAGATCAAAATCCAAATTACCAAACACAGTCACAGAGGTACATGGGGAGCAAAAAGTCCTACAGTATAAAGACCAGAAGATAAAATAGCCTGCAACCACTAAATTTTAACACACTTCCTTTACAGAAATGCAAACACATAAATCTTAACTTAATTGACCTGTATTCTGCATTGCATTTAGCTTTATTTTCTGAATTTTAACCAGCAAAGGCAACTAATTAAGAAGCATATTTTGTAAAATTTAATCCAAGCCACAACCTCAAATATATCACAGCCATACTTACACTGCTTTCTAACAGAATAAAATGAAGATAATGTCTCAGTTTATTTTAATCACTACAGCTGGTCACCAATCCTGATATTATTTGGGACTACTAAACCATGATAATTCTCATCAGGATCTTCATTAAAAACCATCTAGTATTCACAATAAGAATATTTAACTCCAAAACTATTTTTACATATTCACTCAGTACAATACCAAAATCCCTTCAAAAGAATCAATAGCAAGAGCAATTAACTATAAAGTGATACATCTACAATAGGAGTCTTTTGAGAAATACAGACTCTGGGATAAGAGCCAATTAGTGGACATACTAATTAGTTTCTGTGAAGTTGAGGTTGAGGTCCTAGAGATTTCAGATTATTCAGTATTATGTGCTACTATAGTTGGAAGGCATTATTAGAAAAGGTGGTTTTGCAAAGTCATCTAAAATCTTAAATAGTCAAATTTGCTTGAATAGGCTGAATACCCCATTCATGGCTCTTACATGTTTATCCTAATTACACTTCATCTTTTCCTAAAGACATTTTATCTTCTATTAAAGAGGCTCTCCTTCTTCAACAGAAACCACTTCAAAGGATATATTTTTAATTTAAAATTAAAAGCTAAAAAAAAAGTTGTTGCAGAAGAGGATCAAGCGATTTAATGTTTTTTTTCAAATTCTGTAGCATGACTACCTTGCTTGTAGCTACATCATCTGAATAAGAAATCAAAAGATGGAAATGGGACAAAATGATAAGCAATTATCTCATAATAGTGCTTTTTTCCTGTTCTGAATATTCCTCAGGTTTATAAATTGAGGAACAATAAAGAAAATATTACAAATATTTTCAATAGATAATAAGAGCAGGAACTACCAAGAAGTATTTTTGGACATGCTGAAAAGGATATAGAACTTTGCTAAACCTTTAACCTTTACAAAGACAAACAACTGGATGGAAGAACAGGATAAAAAACCGCTAAGGACTGTTAAATACAAAGACACCATCTCCAGCTCAGGAAATTTCTGAGTCACAAATCTGAGGAGAGTAAGTGAGAATACACAGATGTTTCAATACTTTTAATCAATCATACCTCTTTTCCTGTTTCTATGTATCCATGATTGGTCACTACTGGAAACAGGATACAATGCTGGAAGAAAAATCCTTTGCTCTGACTAATTTAAAATATTCTGTTGTCACACAGACCTACTACACAGCCTCTGAAATTTATCTGGAGGTGTACAAAAGCAGAAATTAGTGTATTTTCATGCTACATACCTTAACATTACTTTGCTATTTATAAGAAAACCTGCAAAATTCCATGATATGGGAAACAGAAGAACTAAAGATGTTGAGATTACTGTCAGCTATTCTTGCTTAAACTATTATTGACTGCCTTTTCCTCCCACATGTTACAATTATACTGTCAATCTGGCCTCCCCCCCCCGAATAAATGAAAATGTGAAGTAGGATATTAAAAAAAAAAGTAGATTCAACAAAAATAACTTCATCTTTCTCTAACTGACACAGAATATTGTCACTGGCACTACAGTAAGGAACTGTGAAGTAAAACATTGCACTGTGAATTCACATGCAAAACCTAAAATTTTAGGGTAACAGGAGCACCTTAGGAAGCCTTCAAATAATCTGTTTTGTAGGTCAAATTTTTTTGCAGCTGTATGTATTTGCGCATGATATTTTGAAACCTTTGTCATGAAAAATGCTTCTGACCTCAAAGAGGAATGTTTATCCATGAATTGCTATTTCAGGGTAACATGTTCCTAGGTTTTATATATATATATATATATATATGTACACACACATACACACACACATATAGAGAGAGAGAGTGCACATATAATGGAACTAATAGAATCCTATTATTTATTCTCTTGCAGAAATGAACTATAGCCCGTTGTTATTTTGAGATGACAAAACAAAGGCATCCTAAAATAGCTACATAGAAATATATCCTACAGACCATTATTCTCTCACACATTTATGTTTGTAGTTCATATTAAATTATACCCCAGTTAACTGGCTACAATATAATATGTGTTGATTAAGCAAAAATATAGCTGCAGTAAGGTCATTTGTGGTGATGTGACCCGAATTTACCCTCTGGTTCTATTAAGAGGGAATTTGCTTAATTAAAATTACTACTCAGATGTAATTACTAATGAGATGGGCATGAAAGCATACATCAAGAACAGTGAGTTACATGGTTGTAAATTCTCATTAGAGAGACAACGTAGAATTGACTTGTAGCTTGTATAGCTGCTAAATTTTCTAACAGACACTACTAATTCAAAAATTGTCAGTTTAAAAAATATATTATGCATGTACTGTTTTGTAGCCACATTCTTCTCTACATTTGTTCTTTCTTCCTCAACACTTCCTTTTAATCTTCCATTTTTCCCCTTTCCCCTTCCCTGTTTCTTTGGTAACATTCTCCTAGAACTAAAGTAACTGTTTTAGTACTTCAGTTGAGTATCAGAATGTTGAAACAGAATCCATACATATTTTATCAGATACTTTTGCCTGATATCACTATAACCTGTAGGTATTAGATCACATGTCCATTGCAGTAGCCATCATACATGTCCACAGAGTTGGAACAAAGCCAGAAACAAAGCTGAAGAGTGAAAAGATAAGATAAAATTGTGAAAATTAGGAGGCTGAACACGAATGAGTTGTTAAAACTTAGTTTAAAAGCCATCAGTGCAGCAGAGAATGATTTTGAGACTGACTTTAAAAGAGACAGGAGAGTCAGGAAAAGACTAGAAGTTTCAAAATACAGCTCAGCATAACAGATGAAGCATTTACTTGGTGACGCAGAGAAGATACAAGAGCATTGTGATTGAGAACATGAGTAGGAATAAATGAAGTTAGAGGAATAATGAAGCTAATTTTTCAGATCACAGATATTGGAAGGAAACTGTGTTCTTAAAAGGAATGGATAATTATAAGTTGATTAGAGAACTTTCTTAAAAAAGGTAATCGTACTGAAAATTGCATAATGACATAAAGGGGTTGGGGTAACATACAACATATATTGTGCAATGGAATTAATTTCTTCTCCTTCACAATATTTGCAAATGTAATTCAGGTGGGAAAACCTATACAACCATGTAGTCATTTATTGATATGACACCTCAATTCCTTTTAGAATGGACACAATGTTGCAGAATCGCTATTTCTTGGTCCTACTGTCAAAATCAAACTCAGTAAATTACTCTCAATGAACTGAGTACAGGAACATTTCATTTCCCCTAACGGTTTCTACAAGTAGCACACATTTCCACTAGTTTATTTTTTGTGCCTACTATTAATATCAGCTTATTTTTCATGAAGTGCTGGTAATGAAAAATACACAAAAGTGAAGAATTAATGCTTTCAGTTTAAAAAACCCCAAAACAAACTGTTTATAATTACTGGTTTAGGTTGGATTGGATTTTCTTTGCTTAAAGCCTCCTCCCTAAGACTAAGACAAATAATCAGTTCAACATTTGAAAATTGCACCACCAACCAAATAAAACCTGTTTTAGAAAATTACCACTTCAGCCTATTGATACGTAGTTTGACATCTCTCTTCAATCACTTTTGCTTTACGAGACAAGGTTCTTTTCTATTAAAAAGTTATGCGCTCCTTCTTTTTTCAAACTTTAACAGCAGTGAAATGAGAAAATATTTTAAGTTGAATTAAGTATTGATTAAGTAATGACTACTGGATGGCTATTAATTGATCACAATTGCTTCTGCAGTGGGTTGATCAGTTTCTACTGACTCAATGAGAGAGGCAGTAATTCAGATCTCCAGAGCACAAAAGACATCCAAGAAAGCAACAGGCCCTTTCTGAGTTCTGACAATGTGCTATCAATCTAGACCTGTCTCCTAGTCACCTTCCCAGCCTTGAGAAAAGACAATCTAAATTAGCAGAATGCTAATAAATTTTTCAATTATCATCCTAAGGAAAAGTTATAATGAAGACTAAAACAAAACAAACAAAAACCCTAAACTTTTTTTTTAAATTACCCAGGTTTTTTGCAAAGAGACTTAACACACTCAGTTTGCAATGAAGATGCCATTATACAAGAGGGAAGAAAAAGAGCTTCTTTCCTTATAAAATGTAAAAAGTAACAAGTCAAAATTAATAATGAAAATGTTACTCTCTCCTTAGATGTATAACATCTCAACAATGAAGTACACTTGTTAAGTGTATGAAATCTTAAGGGTATGAAATAAATAGCCAACTGGCTATACTGAGTAGGATAACACCTCAGCACAAACGACACAGAAGCATATTATGCACACCTCTGCTATTAAACCCATAACGGTCAATTTCTTGTTCCATCTCATCTTTTCCTTGTCTCACTGACAGTCTTTTACTTGCATCTGAAGCTACCGCCTTTTGTATGTCATATCCCTGACACAATTATTGACTGGATGCTGGATTTTTGGTGGTGGGGTTTGTTGTTGTTGTTGTTGTGGTGGTGTTTCTTTGTTTGTTTGGGTTTTTTTTAAGAAAAGAAAATCTTTATAGCTTCTTAACTCTGCTCTCTCTCTCTCCGTCCCCTCTCCTTCTCCCTTTTCTTGTTTAGGTTTTTTGTTTGTTTCTGGCTGACAATAGAACTATTTTTTAAATTCCTTTGCTAATACTCCAGAAGCAAAAGTTCAGAACACAAAATGAAGACAAATCAATATTAAATTTGCTATATTTGTGCAAAAAGGTAAAATGGAATTTGACATGAATTCTTCACTGAACAAAGCACAAGAAAAATACTTCATACTAACAGATAGATAGAAGACTTTCTCTCAAAAAGAAAGGTAGAAAAACTTATTCTGTATACTTCTAGACTGAAGAAATACCAACCCTAATATGTAAGAAACAGCTACTCAGAACCTGACACAATGTACTGGACCAACAGTACATAAGTCAATTGCCATTTTGTTCAAATGAAAATGAAAATGCAATTTGGGTAGAAGCCGCATATATTGTTACATTAGCTAGCATGTCAAATACCAAAGAGAGCAACAAATTTGAAAGATCAGAGTAGAAATAAAGAAGGTAGAAAAATATAAGCCTGGAAGGTTGTCTATATAAAAAAAATAAAATAAAAAAAAACCCCTTGCACTTTGTCTTTCCATTTATCTATTCTTTTTGTGGTTTAGACTTCCTTTAAACACACGTGCCAATTCTATGCTTTAAAATTAAAACATTCTCTTGAGCAATGACACATAAAATATGATCTTTATTCTTATGTCTTATTCATGCTTGGGATGTAAAAAAACCTTATTTTACTATATTTTCCAAATGGCTTGCAAAACACTTTGCAGATCTCATTCTGTAAGAGAGTGCTATTCTTTTATATTAATAACTTTGATCTTTTAACACCATAATCAAAATTCAATTTTCTACCTCTTTTGAAAAGTATATTTTTTTTTGTAAATTTAGATGCCTCACGACATCATCCATGGTGCATTTAAACCACATTTTCTGCTCTGATGTCATCCCTACCAGACAACTAAAATTTCCTTTTGCATTTTTAAGAACCTTTTACTCCATCAAAATACATTTATTATTTCTTTGCTACAGCTAAACTAAGTTCTAATAAAACAAATGTTCTCTGCAGAAATAATGTGAATAAATTCCAAACACCATACTGTTCCATACAATTTTTATATTTTGACGTTCTCAGATTTGCTATGTTTTATTTTGTTTTCAGGACTGAAAGTTCTAAAGAAGGGTTGAACATCTAAGAAGTGTCTGTTCTCCTCTCCTCAAATATATTGCTCTTTTAAAAGGTATTAACACTGCTTCTCCTCTCCTTCTCTCACTGTTCACCTCAGACTAACACATCCATAATAAAGTTTCTGGGCAAACCTTATAGCTGCCTTCCAGCACTTAAAGGGGGCTACAGGAGAGATGGGGAGGCACTCTGTCGGGGAGTGTAGTGATAGGAGGAGGGGTAGTGGTTTAAAGCTGAAAGAGGGCAGATTTTGACTGCGAGGGTGGTGAGCCACTGGAAAAGCTTGCCCAGGGAAGCTGTGGATGCCCCATCCCTGGGAAGTTCAAGGCTGGGTTGGTTGAAGCTTTGAGCAACCTGGTCTAGTGGGAGGTGTCCCTGCCCACGGCAGGGAGGTTGGAACTAGATAATCTTTTAGGTCCCTTCCAATATAAACCATTCTATGATTCTGTGATAATAATATTGCCTAGAATACTTTTAAATTGCAGAAAGATATAAAGCAAAATTTTTTAGTACTGTTGTATATATAGAATTAAATGCCTTTGCTGTTTGTAATGAACTTGGAAAATGTATGAAGAGCTTTCTTTGACTTGCACCTGAAGTCTGTACATACACACTAAAACATGAAGTACATGCTGCAGTATCTTAGAGAGAGAGTCTTCTACACAAGCACTACAATACACAGTTTCTATTGCATCAAAATCACTGGGGGGAAGAAAGAAACCAGAACTTTGATGATCAGTAGAGATAAGCAATGTGGCCTTTTCAAAGGTAAGCATGCAGACCTGCCTGCTGTACAAATGTGCACTAACAAACAATCCACGGCATTTCCTACAGACCCTGAAAACACAGAATTCTAACCCTCTTGTTATAAATACAGGGGAAAAAAATTGTTATCCTCTTTCTTACAATGTAATGATTTGTAGAAAAGGACAATCAGGAAAGAGAATCTGCCATTGATTTTCTACAGGACCGAACACATAACTTTGCTAATTCACTTCTCAAAATCCAACTCTTGCATTTTAAACACAGAACCACTTTCTGTGCACCAAAATTTTTTTAGATTTTACCATGAAGAGTGTATATACACCTAAGGACATGAAGGTTTTATCCACAGAAATCTCACTGTTTTCTAATAGAGTAAAACTTGAAGCTAATCAATTCCTCAAAGTCACAGTATACACTTGGGCACAGGTATTTCAAGGGCACAATGCATATCCTGTACCCATTTTTTGAAGCTATCTTATTTTAAAACACTATTCAGCTTTACTTCAGCTAAATAAAATTGAGCCATGTGATGGTGTAACAAGGGACAGAAAATTTAGTTAAATTATAAAAAAGTGGTGCAATCAACACTCACCAGAATGAGTTCTAACTAGAAAACTCAGTCCTTCTTGTTTTCATCATATTCATATACATTTAACACACATTTCAGGTAATCCTCTGAAAGCTATTATACGTTAAAATAAAAGTCTTCTCTGGAATTCTGCAGAAAATCAGACAGAGAAGGCTGAGATGAAGGTAGTGCAGCTAGGGAAGCTTCTTCTCAGTGATGAGGGCCAGCAAAGCCATTGAGAAGGAGTAGGCTCTGGAGCAAACCTTCTCTCCCATGAACAAATGTGCTGTTGTTGCTGCTACATCAGCATTGCAGTATTTCTTTAGTTTTTTGTTTTTTGTTTTTTTTTTTTTTTTTTTCCCTGGTGTCACTGGCAATTCCCAGCTGGAGGCATGAAAATATGATTATACTAACATATGAAGCAGACAATCTCATCTTTGCTGTCTTTTTATTTTATTAGTGTCAAACCTAGACAAATTCAATAAACTAATTTTTAAAATAAAGTGAAATTATATGAAATTTCAAGCCAAAATTTTATACTATTGAGAAATTCACCAGATATTCAAAGACTAGTAAGAATGTAATAATAATGTTGCTTAGAATGATCTCATAATTTTATCACTGGACAAATACTTCAAATTGCTTCTTTTGTGGTAGTCTCCTGTTGATTTGAGAGGTTTTCCAAGAGATATGAGTTCATCTTAATTTTTTTTTTCATTTCAAAGGTTTAACTAGGTGCAACGAAAGAGTGCAAAGTGTGAACCCATCTTTTAAGTCAGATGAAATAATAAAGGTGAATACTCAATTTAAGGGACTAAAAGAAAAAAAAGATCTGTCACAAAAGACTGCAACTACCTATTACAAAGGCCCCAGTAAAGGATGAAAGGTGATTGTCTGCTGAAGGCCTTGAGAACAAACGGTTTGTCTCAAACATCATCATTGTAAAAGACTGCAATTGTACCCCTAGTTCTATTCCTTTCTGATAAGAAGTGAGGAATGCACCAAAGGACTTATGGCCTTACTCCCTCGCTAATGAAGTTGCCTCCCTTACAACCAAGTAGCAAGCCTTGCTCCATTCTCTTGCTAACAAGGTCACCCCTCCCCACCTCTGAGGTGCCAACAAGGAAAGTTCAGGCAAAGTTAATCTAATGCAGGGTCTGCACAACCACTGACCCAATTGGTTGAAAGGGTTAATGCTACCCTTCTGCCCCTTACACATGTGCAAAAAGATAGTTCTTCCCATGCAAATTAAGGAGACACCTCCATGGTTTCCTATGCTAATTGAAGAAAGTTAGGCAGAGACCCAAAAGGTGACAATGGGAAGGTTGTGCACCTGCCACCGGAGAACCCCCCCACAAGACGCTGTCCGTTGCTGGATCCAAGGGTGGTGATATCTTTCTGAAAACTTTCTTCTCTCTCTTCTCTCCTTTTCCTTTCCCTTTTCTCTTCAAGCATCTCTTGATCTCTCCCTGTCTCCAGCTATTTTCCTGGCACCTAAGAGTAACACCATTACAAGTTTTATTGCAGCTCCTTTTGGGGCTTGTTCAGCAAGTTTCCATGAAAAGACTCATTATGATAAGTGACTGCCCATTTTAGGACTGATTGTGATTGCAAGTTTTATAAGCAGTTGTGGATCTTTAATGTTGTTGGTAACTGTGGTATCGTTTGTAATTTTCACATCATTGTAAGTTTCAGTATTGTCAGTGGGTGATGGCATTGTTATAAGTTTTCTTTGCCAATTCATTTATGTTCTGTAATTCCACTACATTTTACATCTTACATATGATGTTTCCCCTTTCCTCCCAAGAGTATGCACATTAAAGTTATAAGCCAGTATTCGATTGTTTGGTGTCGTCTCATCTTAATTTGCCCCAGGGGGATCCACAGAATCTCCATGAATCCTGCTCATCCCACCCAGGGTGGTTTATGAGCCATGTCATGACACTCAAACAAATGCAGTAGTTCTATATATGAAGTTGAAATCCATGCACAGCAAAAAAAAAAATCACTGAATGCATAAGCTAAGTACTAAAATCTTTGACAGGCTCCCTGTTATTTGACTATTTGTATTTAAATAGAAGCCAGCATTCCCATAAAAGATTGATCCAGTATCAAAGGAAGTAGCATTGCTACTTTTCTTTTTTTCTTAATCAGCCTTAAAATTCTGAAATTCCAATGCCCAGGAGCCAAAATGAGGAAATTAGCAGGTGCCTTTCATCTCAGTCCACTCAAGAACTCCTGTGACTGTGTATAACGAAAAGGAACAAGCAAATCAAAATGATTAAGGTTCATGTGCAGATAGCCTTGATTTAGATACAGCCATGAGTTTCCTATATCAAAAGAGTTGGACAACAGCGAGTGATCAACTTACTGCATAAGATAGTAGATAAACAGCCTGTTGTTTGCTTTCTCAGTCTAAATTCTCTTTTCATATTTGCACAAAGTGGAAGATCTTTCTTAACGGTTTGAAACAAGGATGCATAATGGCTTCTGAAGTTGTACGAACCCTCACATTCCTTCAATTCTAATCAAGTTTACCTATTACAAAATGGTTTTGTTCTTTGATATTGCCAATCACCTATAAACTCATGTAATCATTAGATTATCAATTTATTCAGATTTATTAGATTAAATCTGAATATATACAGCAGATAAAGATATATTTTATCTAGGATTTTTTACTTTCTGAGTAACACATTACCCTTTTTTATTAACCAGCAAGGAACAATCTAGTAAGTCACATGGGACACACCACATGGCATTTCTAGTGTTCCTATGTTTGAAAAAGCTTTATAGCTATTTTAAGTAAGAAATCATAGTTGAAAAAGTCATATAAAAAATCTCATACTATTTTTAAGGTCAATTAAAATGGAAAGTTAAGAAGAGATTGAGAAGTGAGTAATTGTTTTTTATGTCAAACTCTAAGGAAGTGCCACTACCTGTTGGAGGTGAAAATAAAGCTTAATCAGTGAAAGTGAACAGGTATGGTAACAGGCATATGTACAGGTAGCAGATAACTGTGCATGGCTGTTTGGGGGGGGGGCTGCTGAGTGTTTGAAACTGCACTTCTAAGCTCTGAGGCAGATTCCCACTACTTGCTAGCAGCAACCAGTATGGGCTGGTTGTAAATTTCGATAAAAAATGGTCTAGACAAAAGCAGCATGTTCTGAATCCTCCCATTAATGAAGAGGTATGAGACAGAAGCACCAATTAGGAGGCTGACCATAAGTTGTGCTTCCACAGATAGACTGTTTAGATTGGGAAAACTGGGGGCTTAGGGTTATGGAAAGAGCTGATGAAAAAAAAGCTGCTGTCCCAGAGCAGAGCTACCACAGCACTTTTAAATAAGTTAACTTGCTGGCAGAAGACCAAGAATGCAGCAAATTAAGAATCTTGAAAACCAGAAATCTCAAGGGCAAGGCTGCCGGAAAGATTTTGTGCTGTGAGTAAATTCAGCTTAATTTTATAACTAGTTTCTAGTGACTTTCCAAGTTAGTTACTATAGTTAAGAACTGATGGAGAAAGTGCAATGCAGGAACTCTGTAGAATCCATATCACAAAACAGAAAACATGAGAAAAAATTCATTACAATACTTCTGTAAAACAGGAATAATGACTGGAAGGTTAGGAATTTCCCACGAACTAATGACTAAGTTGAGGCCTGAGATGCAGCCTCCAATTCTTAAGTCCCAAATCTAATCATAAAGTGCTGGGGAATACTGTCCCCATTATCCACTACTGCATCCCAAATTCTTTTTATTCATATCTACTGATGCTTGTCAGTTTAAATGCTAAGAGTAATACTGCACACAAATTCTGTATTTCATATAACATAATGTAGAATGAAGAAAATGTAACTACTGTCAAAAGAACAAAAATCTATGATGATATTGATGCAATGCACTTGATTTTGCATGATAGATAATTTAAGGCAGCCAGACTCACATTTGGCCTTTTAGACAGGCTTGCCAAAAGCTTATTGAAAAAAGTACCCGTCTCAAAATATATTTAGATTTCATTTATCCCAATTTTCCCAACACTTACATTTTGAGCACTGTTTTTCCAATGTATTAAAACCAAGTCTTTCTACATACTTCAGTGGTTTAGATTTTTTTTTTCACTTGAACCCTTTTAAAACAATATATTTTATGTCCTGTGGAGTTCAGGTAGTAAGTAGGTACTAAGTGGAAGTGAAGGCAGTGAGTGTTTTTCTTGTGATCAATACTAGAAACTGCTCTAATAAAACATTTTTTGAAAAAATTAGAAAGTAAAATTATCATTCTCCTTGGTCAAGTGTTCAATGAATTGAAGCAATATAACAAAATCAAAGGCTTTCATAAATACAAAACAAAAGCGAAAGGATAATTTTAAACAGGGATTTAGAAATGTCTCAGAAAATTAATTTGAGGATCCCTTTTTTCTAAGTGAAGCTAGACAGACTGTCTCATCACAGAGACTGAATACAAGACAAAATACAGAGCTGCAAAGTCAGTCAAGCCTTCTGTAATTGCTGAGCAGTAACTGCCATCTGAAATCTGTCAACATAAATACTTTCTTCTGGGTCTTTCTTAACATTAATACAGGGAATTCAAGGACTGAGGTTTGAGAAGGAGATTCCTATCCCAAGATCTGCATGAGTTTATGAAACATTTTCTAACAATGTAAACGAGGAGAACTTTTCCTGAGTGTCAGCAGAAGAACTGCTATTTATGTTAATAACAGCATTTTAAAAGGATTCATTGTTTTAACAAGTTGTCAAGCACAGACCAAACAACAAGAAGGCACTGAGTGAACTGCTTGGCAGAACAATGATTTTCTTTGAATCTGAGATGTCACAGTTAAGCAAAGCAAGACTTGTCTGGCCAAAATTTGTGCAACTAGAATACTAGGCCTTGTAAATATACTACTAAGCAACAAATAGAATAAGTCAGAAACCAAGGGTAAATTTAAAGACACACAGATGGTGAAGGTATTAGAAGTCTGAAGATGTGGAAAGTGATGTGAAATGTGACATATAAGAATAGACAAGGGTAAAAGATAGAAGGGAAAGGACTTTGACAGATGATGGAATAAGAGGAAATATTATTNAAGTTATAATATTGAAATCCTGTAAAATGAAAGTTTGTAGTGGTCTGAAAAGAAAAAATGACTCATACATTTCAAAAGAAGACCAAAACACTTAAGGAAAATCTTGCTTCTCAATGATAGCACCTAAGATACTGTTGAAACTGGCAGACCACAGTAAACTAAATCAACTGAAATTTTTCTGTGATAACTAAACGGAAATGAGAGACAGCTTCCTAAACTCTACAAAATCCAAGAAAACAAAAGTTGACTTTGTCTCTATGCCTTTAATGAAGTCCTCTAGAGAAGTAGATTTTGTTGAAAATCCTACAGGCAGTTGCAATACAAATACTGGTATCCAAAAATCATAATATAACTGTCAGAAAATTGAAAGGCTACTAAGAACTGAAAAGGAAATAATATTTATTTGATTTAGTTAAAATAGATAGGATTACTAAGATATATAATCTTCAGATATCTAGAAAAAACTATCAATCACTTTTTTACCAGGATTATAAATTTGTTTCCATAGTTAGATGATGCTGTTCTTCAAGAAATACATGACTAGAGGCAGAAAAATCATTACCATCATTACCATTGCATATATTGAATTGGCATATTAATTGGCACTATTTGCAATTTAAGTTTATCTTGATTATAATGACACTGTATCTGGTGATTTTCACTCAGGATTTTTAAGTGAATGTTTTTCATTTATTAATATTTGTTGTGGCTCTAGTATAATAGGGCCCAGTTCCAGTCAGATCTTCAGATTCTGCAAAATTGGCAGAATTATAATATTATAGTTGTAGTTACTGCATAAGTGTAATAGACAAAGCTTCCACATTCAGCAAGACAAGATGTGAAAACTGGAATGCAAGGTGAGGACTGTATAATAATTTTTTTTTTTTACTACATTTTAATAATGTAAAATTCTACATTTTATAGAATTGACTTGAATTATACCAGCTTATACATTGTGCTTGGTGGTGGAGGTGTTGACAGAACCCACAATCAATCACAACAAAAGTATCTCAAGAAAAAAAGCTATATCATGACTCTTCATTCTTCTCAACTATCAATGTAGTATATAAGTAGAATAAATCAATTACACTAGTTTTAAACAGCTTGTTTTAAAGCTATATTAATCATCACTGCAACACCTCTGATATTAGTATAATGTAGCAGGGCTCATGCTTATGTGTACAGGATTTAGCTCCTGGAGTATTTAAAGGAAGTCATTATTCAGTAAAATACCTGTCACTTGAAGAGTAGATTCAGAAACATGGTGTTGAACTAAAGTGTAATTTTGCAACAAAGTTTTAGAGGCTAGATAAAATTAAGTTTCCACAAGAGAACTCATACCGTAGTGCCAAATATATGGAGATCTCTTTTCCCCAAGGTAATGAAAGGAAAGTACATTGCATTACCCAATACAACCCTTGGTTCTCACACTTGTCAAAAGTTATAAAAACCTGAGTACTGAAATGCTCATTATAAGGATTGCTTGAAACAACTTTTATTAAACTACTGCAGCTATTTAAAAGTCAAGAAAACCAAACACAAAATCCTAACCTGAATGTTGGCATGGTGTTGTTTGTGACAAAATGGCCATCTGTTATCACCTAATAATCCCAGTCATATAAAGTATATTAAATTTAATGTTTTCTTTCTCTTCTGTCCAACTGCAGTTACCTCCTAAAAAGTATAATCACTTACTTTAGTAATACAAGAGTTAGGAAAAGCAACAGAAAAACAATGGTTTTTGTTTTTCTATAATCAATCCTGAGACAAAAATGTTTGGTTTGTTCTTTTAATACTCTTTTAAGGCAATATATACCACTTTCAATAATGACATAACAAAGGAAGTGGTTGATAATCCTAAAACAGCAGTGTTTAGATGCTGTTCATCCCTAACAATCAGCATAACACCTATTGCCAGCCATGCTGAAATACACAATAAAAAGTAACACTTGACAGATGATAAAAAAAAACTCGGAAAAAGTAAGTCATCAAGATCAGGTACAAGCAAAATGCACAAACTCTTTCACTCCAAGCACAAGCTTAATAAAACAGTTCTTAAAACAAATGACAGTATCAACAGACCTGTGGAGGAACCTGCCTCCTTTTTTGGTCAGGGGACGTGACATATGCAGCTTGTGTATATGCATAACTTTTGAACCGTGGTTTAGGAGAAGGTGAAGGTCCCTGGGGTATGCTGACTGTTATCTACGAAGAAGAAATTAGAGGGGGAAAGAACATACATATGGATAGGAGCACGGATAATAGAAGTAATGATTTTAAGAATAAGTGAAGAAAAAGAAGTAGGAAGGTCATTACCAGCTATATTTTTCAGTTACAGTGTTGGTATTTATCAGTCAAAATTAGGATGGTATTAAGGAAAACTCTCACTTAATCTTACATCCTTTCCAAAAGCAACAAACTGTCAGGATTCAATACTGGCAGAATACCAATGTAAATTGAAGGTTCTTTATAATGTAAAAGCAAAGGCTCAAAAACCAAGTGATCTTGTAGTAAATTCTGAAAAAAAGAGAGCTAATACTCATCTGCTCAGTACTCTAACAGAGACCGAGCATCCCAAAAAAAAGATACAGATTAAATTCAGACAAGCACACTAGGCCTAAAATCCACTAAACACTTCAGCAGAGACTGATGATTTCAGCCAAAAACATACTGACATAGCAAGCATAAATTAATTCCAAATATTACATGATAGGTCGACTATGAGCTGAGAACAGATGATCTTAAACTACAAGTCAGTGTAAATAAAATTTTAAAAAGTTTAAAATGTATCATGAATACGTAGAAATGACAACTGCTGTTCTCTACAAAAAGTGAAAAAGCTTCTACATGTCTGTGTTTAAAGGCAAAACCTTCCCCAGTTTCTGTGTTCTTCCATGTGGTGCCCTTTCACAATCAAAACAACCAGTGTTGTAGAAGAGAAGTGCCAAGGACTTACTTGCTGAATAGTTACTTTTAAAACAGCCTGGTGCAAGATGAAAAGCAGTACGAAAGTACAGTTCATACAGACAAGTACATTTGACTTGCCTGTGGTGGAGAGACTTTATCCATTATGCCCATGGGATTTTGCCTTCCATTGGCCATCTAACATCAACTTTACAAGGCAGGTAAGGGAAATAGCACTTCAGAGTAGCAAGATGAAAGCAGAAAAGTGAAACAACTCACTTCATGTGAAAAACGCTGTTGATGATGTACTTGTATGTGCTCTTCTCTAGTGACCCTTGAGTGTCGTGGCAACATCTCCACCTCCCTGATGGCTTCCATGGTGACTTGCTGGGGCAGAACTTGGAAGAGGGAAGTCACGTACATTAAGATAGACTTCTTATCTGGACAGGCAGTTGCAACGTCTGGAAGGCAAATTAACATGCATCATTTCGGTTTCCACATTAAATGTGAGAAACAGCCAATCAACTTCATGGAAAGTTCATAGACTGATGAGATATCTATTGTTCATGCGAGTTCTCTGGAGACTAATTAGAACCTTACAACATGTCCAAAATTACAGACTAAACTTGCATACCAATGAGAAGGAGCCAAAGTTTATAAAGGCAAATGTTATCTCATTCAACATGAACTTTCCATCTATACTTCTTTAGTAAAAATGCAGAGTATACAGTTTGACACTGTGATCCTCATTAAGCAGGACTAGACATAGGAAAAGGTATATTTTTTGTACTGTATAAATACTGCAGTTAAAAAAACAAGGACAAGCTAATTTTCAAAGTCATGCCTTGTATGTCCTCTTCACATCATTTAATCCTTGGAAGAAATGATGTAGGAAAAAAGATTTACAGGTTTTTTTAGTGAATGTGTTCATACAAAACAACTACTGAAGCCAACCTCTAATATAGCTACATAGCTTTTATATTCTACTTAGTCTTATATTCTTCACAAAGTCTGTGGAACATGTAAACAACAAGGTATTCGCAGACATTAAAATACATGTTAGAACTCTGTAAAAAAAATCCCTGTAATATCTCTGTGGACTTTATCAGTAAGTACAAGAAACTTTGTGTGAACACAAAGACAATTTCAGGTTTTGCATGTAGCCATGACATACATTAGCAGGAAAAGGGGTTTATTTGACTCAACATTTCAAATCAATAACAATTTGTAAAAATGTAAGGCATGTGGCAGCTCTTTGAAGTAGTTTGTTTGTTTTTTGGCATTGATACTTACTTTTTACACTCAGTCTAGTGAATCAAGATGTAAAAAGACTGTTGTACAAGAAATTTATAATTAATTTCATAAGTGTTTTAACATGAGTGCGGGCAGAAAGCCGAGAGCTGATTTTTTACTGTCTTAGATCAATCCTGGCATAGACAAGATTTCAGCTCAGGGGAAAAAAAATAAGAAAAATAAATCAATACATCCTGTCAGACTCAATAAAGTTACAAGGGGGCATCTCATTCTCTCTTCTTAGAACACAGAATACATGACAGAAGGTATCTTATGTTAAAAGCTTTCCAAATATATATTTGGAAATCAAGAAAAAAGTCTTACCAATATTTTTGGTTTGGCTTTCTGGCCTATTTCTATACCTTTGCTTGATACACTATGAAAGAGAGCTGAGGGTTTAGTTCTACTTAGAATTGTCTGGAAGAATGGCACGTTCCCTCCAACATCTCCACCACCGTAACGTTTATTGTCTCAGTGGCCACAGTATAGAGAATATGCTAATTTAAAAAAAAAATACACATGACTTTTCAAAATCAAGTCATACAATAGTCCTCAGTCTCCACAGGCTTCACACCTGTGATAAAATTCAGTCCATGAAGTGTTTTGAAGACAAGAGTCTTATTAATATTTAAATGTAGTTTTGTTATACTCAGTGTCCACTAGTAACTGATGTTTGCAAGAATATGCATGTCTTTACACAGGCAAGAGTACACACTGAAAGAACAGATGTAACTGTCAGCTGTGATTTTTCCATTTGTTTTTCATTATTTTCCTTTTCAAAATAATCTGGTAATCAAATAGGCAAATATCTTATAATTTATCTACAAAAATATCTTACATAATAAATAAAGCAAGCACCCTGAATACCATATACATGCCAAGAATTGTTTACACATCCTGTCTGACAAATAAAAAGTACATACACAGCTGTGAGAATCAACAGGCAAACAGGAAAAGATTTAATAACTTCATCACAACAAATAGCTAAACAACCATTGCTGCAAAGCCTGGAATATCAATCTGTCTGTCGAAATTCTTTTTTGCAGGCTCTTGAATTGTCAGAGCAGGAAATACTTCTGTTATCCTGTCCTATGACTTTGCTTTCATATTTTTTTTCTTTTTG